>JAHLSL010000019.1:15591451-15631528 GCA_025920805.1 Petroica traversi
CTGGCGGCACCGCGTGGGGCGGCGTCCGCGCCGCCCTGCTTCCTTCCTTCCCTCCCTCCCTCCGTCCTTCCTTCCTTCCCTCTGTCCCTCCTTCCTTTCTCCACTGCCCGCTTCCCTCCTCCCGTCCCGGCCGGCATGTTCATTCCGTGCGACCGCGGCGGGGGCTCCGCCGCCCCCGATTTTAAAGGCTTCACTCTGCTCATGGTGAGTCGCGCTCCCCCCTTTCCCCGCCCCCGGTGGGTTTGAGGGGTCGCTGCCCGCGGTCTCTGTGCTGAGGGCTCCGCTCCCGTGGGGAGGGACACGGGGGGCTCTGGGTCTGTCCCTCTCCTGCCGAGGGTCATCCCGAGCCGCGGGATAAGCGGAGAAGGCGCAGAGCAGGCGGTGTGCGTGGAATCTATCAGGTGCTCTGCTGAGAAAAAGAGGGATTGGAAGGCTCTGTCTTCAGCACGGTCTCCGTTTCCGTCAACTTCCCCCTTCTCAAAATCCTGGGTTTGCCCTGTCAAGACGATCCGTGCCGAGCTGCAATAGCTATATGTTATTTACAGCAATAGCTATATGTTATTTACAGCAATATCTATCTGTTGTTTCAGAGCTACAGCTGTATGCTGTTGCTCTAAAAATTAACGCGCCCTGTGCGCTTTTACTGGATTTGCAGCACTCGTGGGTTGCCGCTGCAATAAAAGCTTGGGATTTTTTTTTCATTTACATGCAATATATAAATGTTTTCAATAAAAAAAAAATCCCCATAGCTGCTACATCTAAATCTCGGATCGGGCTTGTTTTAGGAAGTGTTTTTATCGCCCTCACACGCGGTGTGACATCAGTGTCAGGCCGTGTGGCCGCGGTGACGATGGCGGTGTGGGACGGGAGCTCCAGCGCCGGCTGCGGGGGAGCGGAGCCGGCATTCCTCCCTTGCTGAGGCAGCTCTGCTGGGGTATCTTTGCTGGGGTATCTTTGCTGGGGCAGCTGCAGGGAAGGCCGGGCAGGGCTGCCCAGCCCGGCATGACGCTGCAGGCTGCGCAGGAAGCCATTCCCAGGCCGCAGGAAGCACATCCCTGCCGAGGCACTGGCGGGGAGCTGCCGCCTCCTCCTTCGCCTCCTGGCAGCCTCCAATCCCTCCGTCCGCAATGGGCAGCGGCAGCAATTTGTAGATTTGATTATAAATTAAGAGGAAAGGTCCAAAAGTTTTATGGTTTTCCTGTAATAGTTTATTTGTAAGGACACAGACTTCAGACTTTCTGTGCCATCATATTAGGTCAGTATATTAGGGCAGTATCTGCCCCGATTGATGATAATCCACAGCAATTCCCATGAAATGAATTCGAGGCCACCCTTATAATTTTCATCCTTAAAAAAATTAAAAGCAACCTGCTCCTGTCTATGGGTCAGTCTGAGATTTAGAGATTTATTATGTAATACCAGCGCTGCCTTTGGGCATCATGTGAGGTTTGCCAATCTCACGTCTGTTCCTTGAGTGGCTTTTAGCTACTCTTAACCCAAAAACAAGGGGGAGGAGCTAAATTTCCAAGCTCTTCTTTCAGTTTACAGTGAGACAGGATTATTCACAGAATTGGCCAAGATGTTTTTTGTGGCACAGGGACCAAATTCTGTATTTACCTCTTCTTCTGGTAAGAAATAGTCACCTCTGCCAGAGGATGAGCAGCCACTTTTAGAAATCATGTTTGACCAGATTTTGAGGAATTTAACCTTTCAACATTTGAAGAGCACAGTATGCCATCCATAAAGCAAACTGTAATTCAGCACATTCTCTTCCTTCAGCCAGCAGTGTCCGTGGGAAATGTTGGTCAGCTGGCAATAGATCTGGTGATTTCCACACTTGACATGACTAAAGTTGGTTACTTCTACACCGACTGCCTGGTGCCAATGGTTGGAAATAACCCATATGCAACAGCAGAGGAAAACTCAACGGAGCTGAGTATAAATGCTGAAGGTGAGTATTGAATGCTGAAGGTAGTTGCCAGGGGCATAAGATGCAAGAAATCACATTTACTTTTTGTTTTGTTGTTAAGTTTTGCTGATGTACTTAAATTAGGATCAGTAATAACAACAGCAGAAATCTACAGATAGGAATGTATTTACACTTAGCAGAAGAAACTTCCTGTCGTTATTTTGGAAAACAAATTTGATATTTGGAACCAGTAAGAAATGTTGCATTTCAGCCATACTGCAGTGCAGACAAAACTCTCTGTGGTGTTAATCCAAAGCAATATCAAGTGTGCATGTACTTAAAATAAATTGTTGGAATGCAAGTTGAATTTCTGATTTAGAAGGATACTTATCCACTCTTCTTCCTTCTTCCATACCTTTGCCATTTTCCCTGTATAATGTCTCTCCCACTCCCCCTACAAATTCTTAGTTTCTTTCCCTAGATTGATCATTGTATTTCTTTTTTTTTTTTACCCTCTTAAATCACAGAAATCTCAGAATGTGTCAATCTTTGCAAAGATGCATAGATTGTCTGAATCATTACAGGAGGCAATTTTTCATATATCTTTCATAATTCAATCCTTGAATTGAGTACAGCTGAAATTAAGTCTGATGAAAATACAATGCACAGAAATATGCATTTTAACACAGTGGATGTTGTCAGGTTTTCCTGTATGAATTGATAGCTGAAAGGTTTACTGTCATGAGGTTTGTAAATGGGGTAACTCTTGATATATTTAAACCCAGATCTCTTTCTCAGTTTCTTCTTAACAAGACTTAATGATTTCTTCTTGTAGTGTACTCCTTACCTTCAAAGAAACTTGTCGTTCTGCAGATCAGATCACCTTTTATAAAGGTATGTATGTTCATTGATTGTTCTTACTTCACTGTTGGTTTGAATAGTTCTGCTGGCAAGTACTTAGTGGCCTGGCAAAATTATTTTTCTATTTCATGCTGTAAAATCTTTTGCAGTTGGTACAGTTTTACTGATTTCTGCATTCATTGAGGGTTGAGGTTTTGCTTTTGTTTTTCCAAGCCTGTCAACAACTGCCTGTGTTGGTAGATTTTAGTGTAAATATCTCCTTAGTTATTAAGAGTCATGAAAATACAAAATAGTCTGGATTTTGTCTATCTTTTTCCTACACATTTATTTTTTGTGTGTTCTTGTAATAGCATTATTCTTTTCTGTGTCGTGCCAATGTAATTACTTCATAGTATTCTATATTCATTTTAACTGTATTCATTTGGTTAAAATGAGGAATTTAGTTAATTACTCATTAACTGGTCAGTGGCTGTTTGAAAAAATTAAAATAAGCAGAATGCCATGCCAGAAAAAAAAAATTGTGGTGCAGTATTTTGGCAGTTTAAAGTGCAGAAAATTACTGTGTGATCCTGCCATCCCATCTTCTTCTAAAACTTTTTTCTTTGGTATTAATGGCACACAAAACTGGTTGTACTGCTGTTTTTAATGTGGTTGAATTCTTATAATTCTACATGTAGTTTTGATTAAGTAAAAAACCAGGGCAGTTCTCTGCTTTCTAGAAATATATCTGAGGCTGAAGACTAAGTGGGTATGAACAATAATTTACATCACTGCTAAACGTTATATATAACACCTAGTGTTGTTAAGGACACATGAAATGTTTCACTTCTTTTCCTGTGTCTTTGCTAAAGAACAAGTACAGGCCATTCTGTGAAACCCTGCTTTCTTGGGTGAAGAGCAGCAAATGTGCCAGGGTTGTCCTTCTGTCCAGCAGCCACGCATACCAGCGTGATGATGAGCAGCTTCTGGGGTATGTTTGTGTCCTTAAAAGACCTAACTGATGTTTCTGGGGTTTTTTTGGCTGATGTGTTTCCCTCTATTTCCATGTACTGAGTACATCTGGCAGGGTGCTTTTGCTTGCATGTGCACACAGGTCATAAAATGCTTAGTATGCTATTAAAATGATGCTATACAGGATTAATCTCTGAATTTTCTAGGTTACTACTGTTCAAATGAAAAGCTGTACGCAAATTGCACTTGGCCTGCATTGCCAGGCAACAGAACCTCAGTTTTATCTTATTGTGCCTGCAAGCAATGTCAGGGATTAACTGCTGACACACAGGTCACAGATTTAGATTTTTAATAGTTGATTGCAATATTGGTTCATTTCTGACCTCCTCATCATAATTTTGCATTTGGAAGGTTTTCTTTAATGCAGTAAGATGTCATTTTTATTTTTTTTTTAAGGAAGTTATCAGTTATTATTTGTTGGGAAACAACTGCAAGGTTGCTACTGCAATGTGTTTTTACTAGATATGACCCATTTAAAAACCAAGTATTTCTTGCTGATTGAGGGCATCATAATTGGTGATTTAATGAAAAATAAATAAAATCAGTATTTCTGCAAATAAAACCAGTATTTCTGCAGTTGTTATGCTCAAATTCTATAAATCTATAGGGCCTCTAAGGACGTTTAGATCTATGCATGTCCCAGATACATGGTAGATCCATACAATTGCAGGATGGCCAGCTAACATGGAATGAAATTAGAGGGACTGATGGTTATTTGATGAGGTCTGAGTTGTAAATTGTGGTGATTTAAACCCCCCAGCTCCCTCAGCACCACGGAACAACTCCCTTGTAGCAGATTTACTAAAGAGTGAGGGTAGTGCATTCAAAACATACTTTTAACTTGACTAAAGTCTGTATTAGTAGCATGAGCTTACTAAAATAATACTTAAAATGCTGTATCATGGTGAAGTCCAGTTTACCCTAACAGATTTTGAATTAATCAACTCCTATCTGAAGGAAAAAAAAGCACATTTTATTTGTAAATTATTTTAACAACCATAAGCAGCTCCTCTATTTATGTGCTTATGTATTTGGCACTTGCCTGTTATTTGAGCCCCTAAAAGGGTACCTAAATTCTATTTGTGGCAGAAATTTGAGTGGTTTCTACAGTTTTGAGGCCACAGACTTACTTTCTAACTTTGATCTGGCGAGGGAGAGAATGTCAGAGCAATTCTTGCTGGCAGGTGTGATGTCCTCAGTGCTTTCACCTTCTGTCTGCCACAAAAGGCTGGGATGGTGTCCTTCCTTGGCAGACTGAATGCATCCTGGATTTGTTTCTAGGACACCCCTGCGCTACCTGCTCACACCTGATCTGGAGAAAGCACTTGGAGGCCACATGCAGGAGCTAAACTGGAAAGAAATGGAAAAAGTAGCTGCTTACCCTGGAATAAGTGATACAGACAAAGTTCTGCATATACCTGGAGGTGGCATCACAAAGCTGTTGTTCACTGAGAGGTGAGTTGCCTAAAGATAAGCACAGAAAGATATCAGAAGTCTTGTTTTTAGTACTGGTAAAATTATCTTATAAACTGCTATGTTTCCTATGTTTTGGAAAAGGAAAGTCCTTCTTTTTATGAAAAAGAGCTTTATAGGAATAGACCTTCTTTCAGGTCAGGCCCATAATTAAGAGAAGTAGGGAATCCTGGATCATAAAGTTAGAATAAGATAAAAATATAAGGGAAAGGGCTAAAGGAAATGAATAAAGCCTTTACAGTTACAATCACCATCAATCTGGTATTATCCAAACCACAATTTTTAAATAGTGGAATTCCTGTACCTGTGCTACTTTAACTAAAGCTGTTTCCTGAGGCAAATGCTTCCAACATCAGTTATACAAAAAAACCCAAATTCCTCCAACAATTCTGAGCACTTAGAATGAGTTAAGATTTCAGGGCAAAGAAATTGTATGTGGGGGTTTTGTTAAAAAGTGCCTGCATCATAAGTTGTGCTGAAAGCATGCCTGAGTTTTTAAATTTTAGAAATGAATACTCATTTATAGCGTAATTGTGTAGCTCTGCAAAAGATGTGTCAGGTGAAAAATGGACTTTTATTTTTTAACCATTACTTTTGACACATGTCCACACTGTTGCATTCAAGAGCAGCAAAGTTACTAATGCCATGCTTACCTTTATACTGACTTCAGCATGGAAACTCTACAATTGCAAAAGAAAAGACCTGCCAGGACTTGAGGTAAAAAATATAAAAATAAACATCTTAATATCTAATTTAAAAAATAAGACTATTATGAGTGAAGTAGTGATATGCACCGTGCACAACTGCTGGTTTAAAATACACAGAAAGATAAGGAGTGATTGTATCAAAGGATGTGTATAAGCACCTCACCAGCACAAAAATGCAAGCTAAGTATATAAATGGCCTGAATACCTTTGCAAGATGTAGGATTCCTGCCTTGCAAAGTAAAGAATAAGTTCAAGACTAAGAAAAAGAGCATGAAGTGTGAAAATGTGATCAAGAAAACCTGGAGAGGAAAAAAAATATATATCCATACGTTACTAGTTTTTGGTTTTGGCTTTTCATGAGATACGTGCATATTGTTGCTGCTCTTAATACATAATTGCTGTGGATCTAAAAATGAAATATAAATGCATGCTCATTTTTGTTGCAGCTGTTCAGAGGGAATCCAAATGGCAGTTCTTCTGAAATTTTGCTCAGAAGGAGACAACATCCCTGATGCATTTGTTCTTGTTAACTATCTCAATGAATGGCTCCAGCTAATTAAAAGTGAAGTAAGTACTGTTCTTGCTTTCATATTTATATCTATTATTTTAATTTTTCTTCAGTCCAGATGGGTTCATTTTGGCTCTTGATCATCAAGAATATGCCAAATAAAATATATATTTGTATTAAGATCTCACTGGGAGTTTCCCCACCTGCAAAAACAAATCTGAACACCAGTTCTTTTGTTTGACAAATGTGGGCAAAAATTGTGTAAAGGTTTGATTGAGTTCTCTTTTCCACTGCTCTTTTATAAAGCAACCCACTGTGACACTGACACTTATACTGCTGCCCATTATTTTAATACCCATGCCAGAGTTACATCATTATTACTTAAAATTTAATTATTCTGGGTTTGTTGCAGAGCAACAGTTCCACAGATTGTTCTTCACAGTGGAAGATACCGAGTTCTTGGCGCTTACTTTTTGGCAATGGTCTCCCACCTGCCCTCTTCTGATGAGCTCTGGACTCGCTGTGAGTTGTGTGGGGTTGCAGATGTCCCTTGAGGTGGTGATTACACAGTAATTGCCAAAGAGCAGCAGCTTGCTTTGGTGTCTACATAAATGCTTTATTTAAGAAAAAATTCCTTTGTGTATGTGGGTAGCTAAAGAAATTAAGGTAACTTTCGCAAACTCACCAAAGAAATATCTTTTGTACAGTTGTTTATTGAGTAACTTGGGTTGGAAGTTTTTTCTAATAAAATATTTTTTAAGAAATCTTTTTCCCTGGTTAAGTGTTACTGCCAGGGGCAAGCTTAAGGTGCTCCTTTTTAATGCAGCTGAGAACTGACAGTGATGTGTAGGCATGGATTTTCTTGGAAAATAAAACCCTCCACTTCCATGTCAACTGTGGATCTTAAAAACTTCCTGGTGAGGTAAGTGAAGGTCAGAGTGATCTGGTTTTGCCTTCTCTTCCCAGTGCTCTTTGGTAGCTTCAACTGGGGAGACTGCAAGCAATGAAACAGCCTGTTCTGTCTTTCCTGTCTGCATAGAGTCACAGAACAGTGTGGGCTGGAAGGGATCCTTAAGATCCTCTAGTTCCAACTGCACTGCTGTAGGCAGGGACACCCTCCTCTAGACCAGATTGTTCAGAGCCCCAGCCAGCCTGGTCTTAAACACTTCCAGGGATGGTAACAACTTTTCCAGAAAAACAACTTTTGTGGGCAACCTGAGCCTGTGCCTCACCACCCTCACAGTAAAAAACTTCTTCCTAACACCCAACCTAATCCTACTCTCAGTTTGAAGCCATCTCCCTTTATCCTTTCACTACATGCCCTGGTAGAAAGTCCCTCTCCAGCTCTTGTGTAGGCTCCCTCTGGGAATTGGGAGGCCACAATTAGGTTACCCCTGAGCCTTCTCTTCCCCAGGCTTCCATTCCATTTCTAGAAGCTGCCAAGAAGCTGAAACTGAAGCTTTCTAGGTCAATGAGCCTTCTTAGACTGAACATGAATACAGTGCTCTGGAATATAAAGGAATTAGGGAACCTTGCCTGATATCAGGCAGTCTGATATCTGTGTATTTTACAGCTTGGTCTGAGACAGCAGTTGTGTGATGGATAGTTCATGTCTTCAGTGTTTGTGATGGTACCTGTTGCACATAGTATTTAGCTATATGTTGAGTTCTGACCTTTTGGAAGTGCTTGATCACATCAGCTGATTTTAAACCGACTTTAAATCATGGATGCAAGATGGTCAGTTCTAGAGTTGAAAAGTGGTAATTAACCAAAATACATTTTTAGGAGCTCTCACAGGTATCCAGACAGAAGCTGGCAAGTCAAAATGCACATGCAGTCAGGGAATGCAGACAAAAGGCCACGTGTAGCGCAAGAAAAGTCTGATGAGCCTAAAGCTGGTTAGAAAAATAACCATATTCAAACTGAGCCAAGTGACTACGAGGTGTATATAGAGCAGGAAAGCAAATTAAGTCTTGAGGGACTGAAGGACCAGACAGAAGCAATGAAAGGGGTGTTTCTTGCTTCACAGTACTTTTCTTCAGAGAGCCATAGATGTTCAGTACCTCCTCAAGAGGCACAGCCGAATGAAACCTCGAGAAGGGAAAAGGAGAACACTGGGAGTACTTTCTGAAAGAGAAAACCCTCAGGGCTTTCCTGTTCCCTGTGGAGAAGGTAGAGGGCAGTCGGATCCTTGTGAGAGGAACAAGGACGCAGCTTCTCCAAGGCGGGCAGTGCTGCCCTTGGGCCCAAGCAGCTCCTGCCTCCAGTGCCCGGGACAGGTGAGCCCCTGCACACACCAAAACCTTCCTGCAGGACAAGGCCGTGCCTTTTCTCTGCTGTTCAGATGACTAGCAAAAATAAAAACACCTCTGCAACACCACTCTTGAGCATAGAGAAAAAAACAGCAGTCAGTAAATCACAGCTTTTTCATTTGGAAAAAAAATGCCTTTTACAAGTCTGATCATTTTAACCCCATGTCTTAAAAGGCTGCAATTACACACTCACTTCTTCCTTTCTCTCCCCTTTCTTCACCTTTTTAAATACACTTTCCCAACAGTAGTCAATAATTGGGGCCTATGAAGAAATAATCAAGAAAGTATACAGGTCAGAAAGCCAAGACTTCTGTCACAAGACATTGCTCAACAAAATCAAACAAAGCCCCAGTTTTGGAACTTCTATCTTGATCATCTTTGCCAATTCATCAAGTTGGCTGACATCAACTTTATTTCAGCATCTCAGCAGCTGAAAACCATTTAAAAACTAAGGGTAATCAGCATTTTTATTGGGATATTCAGCTGTCTATGCCCCACAAGACAAACTAGTTGCATGTGATAGCAGCAGAATAATAAGGCACATGCACATTTCCAGTAGTCATGCACTGCAAGAGGGAGAGAATAATGAAAACCTAAACCATAGCTAAAGGTAAAAGGCATGAACAGCTGAAAGCCTTATCCAGAGATGTCCCAAGTGGTATAAACAGCCCTGTTCCTGTAATCAACAATAGCAGGGTTTGTTGCAGTGGTTTTGGCAGAGCTTTATCTCTTGGTATAAACGCTTCTGGTTTCACAGCTGCACCAACTTGAAAATGAAAACTGAATCAAGTCACAATGTTGTCTTCTCCTCCAGCACAGGCTCAGAAGAATGGTAATCATGTAAAGAAATAAAAATTGGGACTAACCAGCCTGGCAATTCAGATTATTTTAGGATGGAGCCATGTGTGTCTTTAGCTCACATAACAGCATTAAATACTCCCCTGCTTCAGCTTCCCTTCAAGTTCAACACAACTCTGAATATGACTGCTTTCATGTATGGGCTCAAGACCAAGTTCTAAGACTTCAGTCTCCTGCATTTTTTAGCAAAAAGTGCCTAAGTTGGCCTAGAGTTTCCTTCCACACTTCACTTTCAGTAACTATATGACTTGTACAAAAACCTGTTACAAAAATATGCAAGGTGCAAATTCCATGTAAAGCCCCACCACATGCCAGTTCAGTCAGTCATAGTAAATATATAGGAGTTTTGTGAGTTAAGGTTTATCTGAAACCATCAGAGAACAAGTGCAGAATTGAGATCAGCTCTGTTACAGAAGGCACGGGGCTGGAAACCCTGCTGACCTCGTTGGAAGAACTCCTTCAAGCAGCACTCTGGCTCAGGAGAACACTGACAGAAGGAGGGGACGTGAAGGAAAACACTGTACATACAACACACGGCAATGGCACAATCCAAAACCTGTTTAATTACAGACACCATTTACTTTTGTGGGCTTCGATTTTGTTCCTCAGCTCCTGTTAACTACACAGGACTGTGGATCAAGAGAAGTCAGGTTTCCCCTCTTTCTTCCCTTTAAAGCATCACCAACAGAACACTCTCCTGTCACAAAGTTACTTTGAACATTTTGTTCATATTTTATAGCAAACATAAAAAGGATTACCAAACCGACTGGTCAGATTAATAAAATAATATTCTTAGTGGTGTATTACAAAAGAAATGTGCAAGAATTCCTCTTAAATCAAACTACAATACTTAGCATTAATGAAAATACTTGCATAAAGCACACTCTAATAATTTTGCAATTTTCCAGTTAAGACAGGTATCGGGAAACCTTAAGGCAAAACCCTTCTTCCGCAACATACACTCTTAACAGGTTCTCCCTAACATAACGCGCACACAACAGCACATCATCAATTTAAAAAAATATTTAATGCTGCCAAAAAGTATAAAAATACAATAAGAATGGCAGTACAAAACAAAATACTTCCTAATTTATTTCTTTTACATCTTTCTACATTAATACAGGCATTATAAAAAACACAAGATGGCAAATTATTTCTTTTTGCAAAGTAGCACACGCTGCTGGTGGTCTTCATCCCCTCGGTGCAGTTTACGCTGTAAACAGATAACTGAGGTCTTCTTGGTACTTAACAGACCTCACTTTTTGTTCCCGAAGAGGGGGGTCATGTCTTGCTTTGCATGTCAATAATTTGCAGTTTATAGCTGCAGAATATTCACAAGTCTTGAAGGCTTAGGTGTCAGTCAGTCTCGGCCTGCGACATACAACCAAAAGAAAGTCACCGATTCAGTACAGAGTACGGGGATAAAAAACAACAAAAAAAAAAGAGCTAAGAACTGACAGCAGGTTTGCAGCTCACTGTCAACACCAAACAGCTTCTCATGTGTTCCTTGGAGCAACTACTGCCTCTGAGCAAGTACTTTTGGAAAGCCGTTGCTTTTCCAGAACGCATTTCCATGTTACAGTACAAGGTACATCCTTGCTGGAGAGTTTCAAGTACAGGTCTCAGTCCAGCAAACATCTCACACATTCAACCACAAGCACTGCAGAAGTCTCCTTGGGCCTCGGAGGGACTATGGCAGGCTGCATCTCAAAACACATCACCTCTCACAGCTTTGTATGCCAACCCTGCTACAGTGGCACGAAAGTAACTGATTCTAGGCAAAGACTTCCTATAGTGAGAAAGACACCCCAGCACTGGACATTTTGTTCTTAGCAAGGGAAGGCTCTACTCCACGAGTCTACAGAAGGAGACCTTGCTGTGCACAGCACCACACCCCCAAGCTACTACAGGTAGAATGTGTCTGAGTTCTGCGAGCACTACACTGATTCATAAAGCAGCTTTCCTCCACCAGTTATGACACGTTGAAAGAGGGCTTCCAAGTATTCATCCTTCCAATTTAAATAAAGACTCAGACAGAGATGCAATTTTGAACACGTTTATTTTTTGTACATAAAAATGAAAGACTGACTCAAAACTCTGGGGGCAAACAAAAAGGCCCAGGAAGACTACTGTGTGTCACATCACCTTTGCAAATACTGTCCCCTGGCTTAGGCAGAAGACTTTCACTTTTGTCATTGTTAATTTCGTTTCTCGTGCAGTCCTCAAGTGTCTCAGGTTTTACTATAATGCCAAACAGCAAACTAAATAATTTGGTTTACATTCATTAAACATAAAGCTAACCAGGCTTTTTCATTGCCTGTATGATCCAGTCACACATACATGCATACACATTTACGCCTCTTCCCTTTTCAGGGGGACATAAACTGATGTCAGTAAACCATATTACTCGAGGTTTAACAGAATAAGCTACGTTTCACTGGCAACATCTCACTTCCATAACAAATCCAGAGGTTTTTCCAAATTTCTATTTCACACTGAATTAAATTATTTTACTTAATACATTTCAAGGATAATACAGATGTACCGTCACTAAGTGGACTGTCCCTGCACCAAGAACACAAATAAGAAACTTAGAGGATTAATTCCAATTTTGCAAACTCCTTGCAGTGGAGGTCCAAATGTTTGCTAGGTATTTTTTTATGAAAATGTGCATGATTTGTACACAAGTGTTCATCTGAGAGTCAAACACTGTTTAATCAGAGATGCCCACTATGCATCAAAAATTTTGACTGACGCATTTCCAGAGAAGAGGGGGAAAAACCAACACAATAACACTTTGAATAGAGCCCAGAATTATTTTAGAAGTAGCATGGGACCAGCCAGCAGTTTGCCAGAAATCTGGGAGGGGAGAGGAGAGGCGACAGAAGGCACGTCCTTCAATTTCACCCTTTAAGCATTTCCTATGATAGAGGTGACTGGGATCAACAGTTCTTCATTTTGGCCCATATTTGTTCCTATTTAACATCCAAACTGTGCAAAACTGATGCAAATTTAAGTCCTCCATAATAACAAAATATCACAAGGGCTTAGTGTCCAGCAAGGAAAACAATTCTCCAGATTTTGGTTCTAAGGATTAGTGATGGACCAGAAGATTTTTATCCAAATTATTTCCTGGAATGTACAAAGAGATCAATCATTTGTTTTTCCTTACTGTTCTCATACTATCATGAACAACTCACTGTTCAAAATAGTTTTGTACAAGGCCTGTACTGGTTCATCCTCTTTAAAGTATTAACAGTTAAGACTTCCAAGGTACTTGCAATCACAAACCAAACTTTTACAGAACAACTGCTGAATGTGCAAGTCCTGCTTTATTGCATCAAGAAGGTAACATAGTGTGAGGTGATCTGGCTGCCCCCTGCCCTGCCCCACCCTGAACTGAGGAATGCTTACTCAGGATCAAGAAAATTGAAAAGCCAGAATTTAGAAGATGGCATCAGGAAAAAAAATCATATGACAACTTGACAAGCTGCAATTAGAGCTCAGTGCCTGTAGGATACTGGTAGCCCAGGAAATCCTTCTCATGCCAAAAGAAGGGCAATAAATGACAGTGTGGTATCAGTCCAAGTTTCGCCTGCACTTTTTCCATAGCTGTTTTTAAGTATCTAGAATAAAATCTGAAATATTTCTGTTACAAAAGCATTTAAATTACATTCCATGTATTTTTCCATAACCAAAATATCTTTATAAGGCACATACATTTACACCTACTATCAGTTACAGCTGATACTGAAAAACCTGTCCTCAACTAAAAGGAAAAAAAAAATATTTTGACAACTTGTTGCTGGCTAAAAGTTACTGTAATTGTAAAAATTGTGAAATGTCTTAAAATACATGAGCTGCCTGCCTGTGCTACGTCCCAGCAGTCAGTCAGCTGTTCCAGCAGTCATTTTGCTATTTGAGCTGCATGGTTGGTCAGCAATGCCATGGAACAAATTGTCTTGTCCTACTGACGCACAGCTTCCCATATCCAGTGCTCTGTGAACTACACTTGTTTTCCTGATCTGGACCCTCCAGCATTTGTTTACTATCCAAACAGCATAGTCCAGAATATTGTCAGCTATTGTGAAATGGGAATTTTAAAGAGTAAACTGCACTTAGCTTTGTGTAGTAAATGTCACGAGTAATTGGGCCCCATGCCTCATATGTGACTACCAAGCTTGGACATACTGGAAAACTTTGAAGTCAATTCCTTTGCATAAGGAGCAAAGTAATCATCCAGCTCTTTGAGTAATTTCCAGCAGTACATCCAAGAAGTGCTTTACAAAATGGAGGAGGGAGGTAGAAGAAAACCCCCAAGAACCCACACCCAACAAAAAACAACCAAGTTCAGAAAATGGAAGGAGAAAATGTAACTTCTCTGAAGTTACTGAACAAGGCAATGCTTGAATAAATAAAATTCCCATTTCAAAGTACAATCCAATCCTACAAATTACTAGATCCCAGCTTGAACAACAAGCTACATTCAGCCATATACCATCTCTGTAATCAAAAGTAATTTAAAGGGCAGAAAGTGATTTATGTTGAATTACTGTTTAGAAAGTGTTACTGCCCAAGTAATGGAAAGGGAGTGCTCAATAATTTTAAAGGGGCTGTAGCACAGATACTCCAAAAATATCAGTCCTCAAGTGTTTTACTAGCATGTCTCTAATACAGTGCTGGGGAATCAGAAACACAGTTCTAGACTTTTTGAAGCTACCAAAGTGGCTCATACAGCTGAAAACACTGGGTATGGCAGAACACTACCAACATTTCTATTAGAGCCAGCCTTGGAAGTCCAACTACAGTCTCCTTTGATGTGTTTTCTAAACCTATTACTGATGAATTAATTTTATTCTTTCTAGCAATTCAAATCTATAGACACACAAAATATTGTTTTACATTTAATGGAATGTCAGAACTTGAACAATGTTGGCCTTCAAACAGTAGCTGAAGTCTGAATACATTAATCAATAGCATGACTTTCAGTGGGGGCTAAGTTCTCAAAAGCCTTAAAAAAAATCAAATTTCTAAGTCTTACTTAAATAATGAAAACTACAAAAAATAAATAAGGAATGCAAATGAACAGAGTAGAAATTGGCAAGTGCTTCATCAGACCCCTAGCTGCTCATTTCAAACTGTAGAGTCAAATATGGGGAATGGTTGCACTATTCTTTTCATGCACAAATTATAATTACATTTAGTTTCAAAATGAAATTATTTTGGTCAGAAATTTGTACAAACTGAGCTTTTAAAAGTACAGTGAACTACAAAAAGATTAAATATGCAAATATAAAATATATTTATCCTAGGTCATAAGAATATAAAATGTTTATGTTCATGTCACTAGTACATTACACATTACACATATTTAAGGATAACTTCTTTGCATTAATAATGTAAATGATACAACACTGTTTATTGCTTATGTCAGGCATGTAAATTTAAATCCAGACAGCCTTCAGTAGCTAAACCTCCATAGTTCAGCATTTGCTTAGGATCTGGTAGAACACCATTTTAAAAAGTGTATAAACAGTTGCAGCAAGTTTGTACCTGCTCGTGTTAAACAGAAACCATCAATTCTGTGGGGGGCAGCGGTTCATTTTTCTAAGTACCTGCAGTGGAAAGTCCTGAGATGTCGACACAAGATCAAGTTTACATCACTTCTCTATTGTATGTAACAGTCTGTACCCATTCCAGGAATAAGGAGTTTATGCTTAAAGTCACACCCCTACTCATTACCTTCCAGCAAAATTAGCTGTTGGAGCAGTCACACTTACTGTTCACTTACAAGGAATGTTCTTGAAAATACATTTTCCAGCAAGAATAAGCACCAACTAAAATCACTGTACCAAACCCAATCTTAGTGAGAATAGGTTTCCAGTATAACCACCTTTTTCTTTTTCTTTCAGTCTCATTTAGCTTCTGCTTCATCTGCTGCACCTTCTGTGCTGTGTTTGCTCTTCTATCCTCCCGCAGTCGTTTTCGGACAGAACTTAAAAAGAAAAAAAAGTGACTCTTACACTGAAGAATGGGAAAAAAGGCTGTTACAATATTAAAACAAACCTCTTTCCAACACCCCCAATAGTTAACGCACTGGTAGCATATGGCAGCAGTATATAAAATCCAAACCAAGCAATCTTTCCATGTGTTTTAACCACTTGATGTAGAGTTTCAGATAGTGAAGCCCCATGAGTAAGTAAATGACAGATGAAAAGACGTACATGGTGCTTCATCTTCGACAGAGAATTAATTAAATTATCTGAGCTGAGTCTTTCACCCCTGTCTGTGCCCCATGTGGTGGCTGAGATGTTTTGCATGGAGGCTGCCTTTATACACAACGCCAGGTATGACATGCAAGTGTCACAGCACTTACATGGGTGCCTCCACTGCAGAGTTCACACCAGTGCAATGATACACTGACTCCAGCCCCACTCACAGCTGCATGCAGCTTTAACAGTACTCATCTCAGGATGTAAAACACATCTTGATAAACAACACACAATAATCCGAGATCTGTGTGCTATACTACCAGGACCACCTGGTAATTCTTGTCTCCAAAAGTGCCCTCACAATCTCTAAAACGCCATGACTGACACAAAAAACAACTCTGATTGACTTCTAACACACAGCCACCACTCACACCCATACCCTCTCTCCTGCTTGTGAAGGGCTCCTTCAAACAGAATTCCTGTCATTCTCTCTCAAAACACTCATGAAGGCAGAGAAAGAAACTCAGTGGGGCATTTGATGAGGCGGCTGTTATTTCAGAATTCTAGCCCTGTACTGAACTGCTGTGTCTCATCTCGGGCTGCAGCCCTTTGGGACAGGCCCTGCCTCCTTCTGTTCAGCACATGGCTCAGCTTGGCACAGCCCTGGTCCAGTTTCTGGATCCCAGGCTATGGATCATTTGGCGACCCACATGTGGGAAGGCCCAAGCAACACAGCACCTCCCAGCTGAGGCATCAGCACTCCTAAGAGAAAAGCAAATTCACCTGATGTGGCTAAATCACAGGAACCTACTCACAGCAGGCAGATTGAATATGAACAGAGGGTAATGCATGGCTCAAATAATACAATTTCAGCCACTACACACAAAGTGGTATCTGATAAAACTTTTGGGTTTCTGAGGCACCACGTATTTTTTGAAACATAAGTTAGCATTATATTTAAAAATCAGTATGAAACTATGCTGGACAATTTTAGGATCTCATTCACACTTCACAATGGAGTTCACTGACAATCTGTTAAGAAAATGCTTTCAAAGTATGAGATCTAGCTGCTTCCATTAAAGACATTTGCTTTTCTTAAGTTCTGAACAGCAAAACCGTATCACAAAGAATCACTGAAGTGGTATTTAAAAAAATTATTAAATAAGACAGTCAAATACCACCTTTCCTCCCTTGCTACTGCAGAAAGATCCTGAATGTTTTTTACAATAAGAAAAGCAGACAATAATTGAGCCTTTTGAGAGAGGCTGAGTGTTTTTTGAAAGTCTCTTTTGAGAGAGTTTATCTGCCTTTTAAAAGTTTCTTTATCTTGCCTACTTTTCAATGTTCCCATCTGTGATATCTTGAACTTTAGTGGACAGGTCAGTGTTTATTTTCTCCATTTGATCTTTGTTCTCCAGGCCTATGCTGTTCCCATTGTACTTCTCTGTGGTTATTTTGGTTGGGTGTGGAGGAGACTGCTCGGAACTTGGCGCTTGGTCCTCCTTAGAGAGCTCCTTCCACCGTTTCTGAAAACAAGGAGAACATATTTCAAACATTCCCCTAACATTAAAGGGCCCCCTTGCCAAGATGTCTTCAAAAAGAACAGTCACAGATTAAAGGAACTACCAGATCAAGAAAAAAAAAAAAATGCTAAATGAAGAAATAAAATTAGGTCAAGATGTGTCTTCTCCAACAACCAGCAATGATCCTTTTTTCTATTTTTCCAGTATGGTGTCACTGTGAAGGCACAAGGCCACTACTTTCAGGGTTTGTACTGTCTAACAACAGCTCCACAGTTAGGAAGCATTCTCTTATAAAATCCTGTACTGTCCAGCACTCCCCAGCTCCCTCCACCTGCTACAGGCCTGTGCTGTGCTCTTACCTTTTATGGCTTCAAATAAAGGTAAGGGAAAGGACAAGAACTGCCTAAAAAGAAGGAACTGGGAAACCTTAAAGAGTTACCTAGGCCAGAGTCACGGCCTACTATTTCACCTAGTGGCCCATTAGCCCATTATGATCTACTGCATCATAAAAGTTATTCACCTTGTTTTGAGAAGTAATCTGAAATAAGGTGGAAGAAAAAAATGAAATTGGAAGTAAACCTGTTTTGCTAGATCTCTGTCCTAATGGGTAACTGTCCTAATGATAAATAGTCTGAAGGGCTTGCTGCAACAAGATTTCATGCAGAAAAGACCCCAGAAAGTTCACAGGAAGGAAAATAATCAGCCCTAAAAAAAAGTCACTTTTTTTCTCACACAAATCACCTAGTGCCTATAAAGACATAGAATACCTTGTATGAAAAAAATCAGTTACTTTTAAAATACTATGATAAAGTAGATGAACTGAAAATTCAATCTTCTTAAAAAAGTAATAGACTTTTGTCAATGGAATGATTACAAGACTGCTGGTCTAAATTAAATATCAGACTCAGAGAGTGATATAAAAACCAGCTACTTATTAGTGAACTGCTGACAAAATTAGTTTTAACAATGAACCGACTCCTCCACTGCAAGTGAAAATTGTGTTTGCACAGTTTACTGACTCCCAAAATCCAAGGAGATATCAGAGATGAACATCTGGCTAATGTTAAATTAGAGAGGCGTTCAATAACTTCAGGCCCTCTCGATCATTAGCAGACAGAAGCGAATACCTCACCCTCTGAAGAGTACAACCATTCCTTATGGAATAAAAATGACCTAGCTGACCTTGAAAGGAGAAATATGCTTTTTAAGTACTGCCAATTGATTTTCTGAACATAATGCTGAGGCCTGAAGAAAAAAGCACCAGGACAAATGCCTGCACTGCAAGAAACACTGGTTTAAGAAAGATCATTTGAACAATCGTAACAAGAAAAAGAATAAATGGGAAGTGTGCCTTCCTAGGCATTCTCTTACTATGAATAAATAACACATTTGAACAAGCAGTATTCTGAATTGACAATGCTCCCTCCTACCCAGAAGTAAGAAATCCTGTGATCTAGCTGGGCAAGTGTGGGAATCAGAGCTGCTCAGTTTGGAGCTCGACTTTCATAAAGAGCAAAGCAGAAAAATATTACTGGACACAATACCTCATACCACCAGAAACAGCTTTCAGGAAATGAAGAGACTAAACTCCTGTTAGTATTAGGATGAATCATGAAGTCTTCTAGACATATGGCACAGGCATCAGACCAGCAGCACATTATCTATCTAGGTGTTGACTAGCAGTTGTGTAAAATTATTTCTTCATTTATAAAGCAAGTCAAGAAACATTTGTTAAAGGAAATAACCAGACCACTAGTGGTACCACAAAGAATGGAAAGGTGTTTTAGTCTATCTGCTCTATTCATGATTTTAAGAAATCAACAAAATAAAAAAGCCCTAGCATATGAAAGCAGAATTAAATGTGTTTCAAAGCCTCTCCTCCCAGTTCTTCCTCCCGCCTAGCTCCAGCCACTTAACATAGCTGTAAGCTGTCTGCAAGCCACTCTGATAAAACAACGAGATTTGGTAATCTCTTTGCACCCAAAATCATGTTATTTGGCTAGACTGTACTAACTCTAAAAAAAACTTTAAAGGCTATGAAGAAAACAAGGCAACTTTACCAATAAATATCTGCAGAACCAGGCAACTTATCTGCTAGGAAAATGGCAAAGATTAAGAAAGTCTAAAAAAGATCCTTGCTATCTTCGAAGTGATACTGGGCATTACTTCCCCTTTTTAGTATTGAAAATATCAACTGAACCTTTTTTTTAACATTTGGACAGACAAATTATTTTTATCTAAGAGGGAACATATATACAAAGTTAAAAGTTTAGCTAGATAGATGGCACTGAACAAATACTCTCTGATACCTCCTAGGCATCTACTGAAAAAGGCTAATTACTTAAATTCGACAAAATTACATGTTTAAAACAATCTAGAGCTTATTTTTTACTATTGTTGCAATTTGCTGTTCAAATACGTGGAGCTAAACATTTACCTGTATAGTTGAATCCCCCATTATACATTTTGCTCCTTCTATTACAGCCATATATGAAAATCTTAGTTGATCAGGAGTCTGAATAAGTCCCATTCGATATTTTCTCATATCCAGTAATACCTTCTTAATATCTACAGATAATGGGTCTTTTTTCTCCATCTGTAAAGCAAGTAACATTGAAAGTGTCAATGGGATATAAAAAATAATTACAATTAAAAATTAGTCATAAAATTCAATCTAAAAATTATTTTCTCCATATTATGCTTCTATTAGTTATATGGAAGATTAACATCTCAAATGATTTCTAATTAGTTTTTGAAGGAAAAATGCAAACCATCTAATGAAAACTTATAATGAACAAATCAAGGATCTTGTATTAAACAAATAAATTAGTACCCTAATATTAAGTCTTAATATGTATAAATCTTAGTAAGTCTTAGATATGCTCAATTTTATTCAGCCTTGTATTTGGACTTTGAAATAGGACTGTAAGAATCAGAGCTGTAAAGCAGTATTTCCTACTGCTTCTGAATAGAACAGCAATTCAGACTGACTGACTGGCAGAAGTTTCCTTATTTAAAGCAGAAGCCCTATAACCCAAGCAATGCACACACTTGCCCCCACATTACATTCATGGGGCATTTTTAAAGTACATTTGATTCAAAATATACCCCTATGCTTTTAAAAATCCATAAAACCAAAGAAAAACTGAAGTAAAAATACCAACAAAAAACTAAGCTGAGAGGATGTAAAAAGCAGGAAAAGTGTCTCTCATAGTTTAATTGAAATCCTATTGCAGTTGTCGTTCTCACTATTACCCAGAACCAAGAGAAAACTCTGTGCCTGGATTTCTAAGTCCAACAAAAATTTGAATTTATTTGAAATATTATTTAACATTCAAGTTTCACTCGTGTCAGGAGCAATTATAGATGATGCAGTTCACTAAGTAAGCAAAACATCTATACATACATGTGGTACTGGAACTGGCTATCAAGCCCCACTGCCCAGAGGGCTGCACAGCAGGGGGAATTCTGCACCACCCACAATTACACACTGCAGGGGAATCTGGAGCATGCTTGAGTTCTCATCCTAGTTGAAATAATTTTTCTGCATCCTTAAGAAAAGGGCTCTGGAGAAAAAGACTTTTAGATTCAATCACCTCAATATATATTCACAAGATTAAAAAAACCAACTGATCCTCAACCTTTTCTGAGCACATCTGACGTAAAAGGAAAAGAATGTTTACAATTTATTTTCCAGGAAGCTTTGCGAATATATAATGTACTTCAAGAGGGATTTGTAAATGCATTTCAAGAGCTGCATTTTTGCCATCAAAATATGTGAAGAAAAAAAAAAAAAAGCATGATGTCTTAATTTAAGTTTCCACTGGAATGTCATTAACTTCAATGCATTTAAAGCCTTCTGACCAAAAAGCCCATATTGGGAAGGTTGGCAGGGTGTCAGGAGAAGGGAAGGGGTGACAGAGAAAATGCAAACACTTACCAGAACAAGACAAGTATCTACTAATGAAAACGTGCCGGAACGTCCTATTCCTGCACTGCAGTGAACTACTGCAGGCCCATGCTCGGGACTCAGTGAACCAGATTCTCTGACTTTAAACAGGAAGTTCAGGAATGAAGCTGGGGATTCAGGAACTCCAAAGTCTGGCCATGTAGTATAATGAAAATGAGAGATCATCCTGGACTCACCACTCTAGAAGTGAAAACAAATAAACACTAGGACTAGAATGCATTCCTCCTTGGCTCAGTTAGTGCACATTTCCCCAGTCTCAGTCAACAGCTATTTTCTATTTTAAACCTTCCATTAAGACAAACAATGCAATAACTTGCTTCAAGCTGGATGAGAACCAACAGTGCAAGCTGAAGCAGTTTTATCTGAGCTGGAAATTTCCTCCCTTGCAATTATTACCAAACACATTTTTTTTCTTCTTCTCAAACTTCCAATATTACGTTTGGTTTGCTTTACTGCTTTACTCCCAAATATCCCTCTTAGTCTACCAAAGATGCAGTTCGATGGCTGACAGCAGTTACTAGACAGCTAGAATTAGCACGACTGAAAAAACCCATGTCAGCATTGTACATACTCTCCACTCTTGCTCAGAGCAAGATTTAATGCCAAGAGTATTAAATCTCCTTTATACTAACCACATTACTGAGGAGCAGGAAGCGCTCCTTCCTGGAAAAGGCCTATAAAAATGCGTACAGCAGGATGCCTACCAAGACTTCTGCTGGACATCTTCTGTATTTTTTAAGTAAAAAATCCCAAATTATACAGCTGCTTTAGAACCCCTCTAACAGAGTTCCTCTCCTAACACTTCCAACGAACTGCAAGTACTGAAATGACAGCAAGAGAGTATACAAAATTCGGATCATATTTTTATAGAACTCACTTCACACCTGTTGTTAAATGCTACTCCTTGCCATGGTGATTCTGAGACAAAATGATCACTGATCTTAGCTCAGAAATTTTAGAAATGTTCAGTTATTTTTACCCTACTCCATTACATCCCATTTTCCACATAGACTGAAACCCACATAAACCTTGCCGAAGTTTGAATACAAAAGGATTTAAAATATCAATGTATTCCAGAAAAGCTATTTTTCTTCTTCAGCAACAGTAAAATATAGCCATGAAATTAAAATAAATTTTACTGTTCATCTGCGGAGTCTGTTTCTACTTCTTATGAGACACAACTTACGAAATTCCTTTGTGAAACTAAAATAATCCATTTCATGGTTTCCGCAGTAACAAAAAAAACTCTCCCAATTTGTCTTTTGCCTTCAATGCCCAATACAGCAAGACTGCCAAAACTTTCACAGAGAACAGTGGATATTAACATGACTCCAGTCACTCTCAGATGCACAGTTCTCTTCCAGAAAATACTCTGTCTTTTGGCTGGGTGCTCAACAAGGACAAAAAGAGTGATCTACAATATCAGGAAAACGAATTTGAGTTAAGATTTCATAGTGAAAAAATAAGAGTATTGGGCCCTAAATTGTATAAATATACTGGGACTTCTCTTTGTCTGGAGCAAAGCATTAGAGAGTTTGTGTTTTCCCTCCTACTGCTCTTCTCTACTTCGTTTTTCAAGTAACTCACAAAGCAACTGAAATCATCTGTTTGTTCAAAAATCACGAAGGAGATACTTTTCACAAGAAATCTGGAAATACACTTAAGCAATTTCCTCTAAGAAAAATACCATCACTTTAGAAACAAAATTTAGAAGAGAACTGGAGAGGCAAGTTAAATGTACATGCCAAGTAAAGGTTAAAGTTGCTTCTTGTGAAGCTAGATGGCCTTTGTAGGTGGTAATTGATACTCCCTACTTCAAGATCCTGAAAGAGCATTCCAAATGAAAGCATCCTTTACGCCTCAAGAAGGCAGAAATGCCTTATTTTGTCATTTGATTTCATCACCTCAAAAAAGATGACCTGTGGGGTTTGTGTGGGCTTTTGTTTGGATGAGGGTTTCCTTTGTGTGGGTTTTTTACCCCAATCCCATCCACAACACACACTAGCATATTCTTCCTAAAGAAAAAGAAGTGGCTAAGTGTCACCCTACTTAAACACTAATCTGAAATAGTTATTTCTAAAAGAGAAATGGAACAGTGCTGTTGCGCATGTCACTCTGCTCTAAACCACAGAATTACATTTTTCTTTCCTTTCTTGTGTGAAGGCTTTATCCATCCCAGGGTTTTCTATCCCTTCAGCTCATTATAAAAATACCTAGTCTCTTCATCTCTCTATAAGAGTCCCATTGCGAGGCACTGGAACCAGCTGGTCATCTTTGAATTTGCAGTCTCTAATCCTACAGCCAAATCCCATTTGAGTATTTCAAACCTCCCACATTGCTCTCCTAAACAGAATGGCTCTTTCAAGTGGTGCTTGGCAGTCCAGCTGTAGAGCTGAAACACTGCCTTTGTGTGGATCTGTACCAGCCTTTCCTAAACAACTCCCAGTCACTGAGCCATGCAGCACTTACATGAAGTGACGTGGGACTGTTACGAGAAGAGGTCTGGCTTTTTGGTTCACAACTGCTGATGGACAAAAATTCAAATTTAAATAACTATTAATGTAATCTGAAGTGTTACCAGCTAATCTTTTAAAATAAAATCCCCTGGACTTCAAGACTCAGGCAGCAATATAAAATTTTATGTTATACACAAGGGACATATTCTGCATGGTAACTGAAAACCAGCTTGTTCTATGGTAACCACAATGCAATCTTCCAAGATTTATTCCCTAAGACTAGCTATCAAAAAAAAACCCTTGGATAATCATGGGACAACATATAAATGACTTTTTTTTAAATTATTCAAACCATTCTAGTGGAAGTTTTAGGAACTACTGGGATAAGCTTTCCGTAAATAACCAAGATAGCTAAACTGATGAACTTGTATAGCTACCATCACACTGCACAGCTCTGCACTGGCTGCTGGAAACACCAACAGTATAATCAAAGGATGATCAAAGCATAAGCTCCAAGTTGCAAGCAGAGATCCACATGAGAACTTGAGCAGAAAAGGAATATGCCATTAGATTAATTTACAGCAAAACAAGCCTTGCCATAACCTTTTTACCATGATTATCCAATCACTCAAAACAAAAAGGTGCAAAAAACTTGGAGTAGCTTCAGGTTGTTCAGTCACCTGAGAGTATGAACATGAATGAAGCACTACCCAAATGCTCAAAGGTTAAGTTGATGCCTTCAATGTCAAGTACAACAGGGGAAGACAAAAAATGCTGGTCTGTCAAGTTTCACACGCTCCATATAAAAGCCTTCATTTCATCACTAAAGTGCTATGAAGGCTCAACACACCTACAACTCCCCAGTGGTCCTGTATTTAATGAACATGCCTTAAGTTCATTAACTACTAATTTAATCATATAAAAATGAGAATGCATGCTGTAATGGCAATATTCCACACACTGAAATTCACAATCATAAGCCAACTTCTACCACAGCCTCCTCTATTTGTTCATTCATGATGGCCAAAATGTTTTTCAAAATTTAAATGGAAATGGCCCTGAGGATAAGGGGGCCAAATAACCATCACAAACATTCTGGTTCATCCACAGGAGCAGCTAGTGAGGGCCACTAAGCAGTCTTGCATTACATTAATCAGACAGTCACAGCCACACAGAAACTTGGTACAAAGTTGAGAATCCACTTTATTAATGGGTTTTTCCAAATATTTGCTATTTGTGAGGAGTCAAGATTCCACTTGGGATTTATAAATGGTCCTTTTTCTGAAGTATCATACCACTAGAGTCATATTAAATTTAGTGCATTTATCTTACTCCTTTCTCCACCACCAAGTATTGTCTTTGTAAACCTCTCCTCTTACTGCTGTATTCTCACTTCCAGAAACCCAGTCCGAGGTACATTCAGAAAGGTTCCTTTTACAATTTCAAATTCCACTGCTCCATTTCCTGACCTAAGCAATCCCTGGTTTCCCTGAAGATGTTCATTTGTCCTTGCATAGCTTGTCTGAATTCCTCAGTACATGTGTAGTAGTTTTGCTTATAAGCATCCATTATGTGTCACACTATCTTTCTCAGGATATCAGGATTGCCACGCCAGAAATAAATGAAAACAAAACTTTCTTTCTGTGAAGACCAATACATGAAGTTGTGACATTAAGGAAAAAAAAATAAAAATCTAAAAGCAACAATAAAGAATAATAGAAAAATACATATTCAACACAAGGTGGAGTTTTTCACAAGTTAGATGGCAAGATATAAGAGTTTTCCTGCAACATTGTCACAAAACTTAGCAACCCCATCCAACAGAAGCTTATTTTCTAGAATTAACAAAAGGCTCTGATATACCTACCACTTCTCCAGTAAGCTGGGAGACTGCTTGAAATCACAGCCACGCAGCAGCTTCACACATAAATTATTACAAATTTTTAACATGAGCACAGTATCTTCCTTCTACCCTTATTTTCCAACAGAGGCACTGGTTGGTGGAAGCCTTCACTCTAAGTCTTCATTAATGAACTCTCTGAACCTGAGCTCTTACAGTAGAAAGCAGCACCCAGCTTTCCAAAGAGCTGACAATTGACACCACCAAACCCATGGAGGATACACAATGAACCATGGTGGAAAAGCAGCTTCAAATGCCTGTATTCTAAAATGCAGACTGGGTCAGGCAAAAAAATAAAAATTAAGATAGTCTAAAATAATCAGCAGCAAAACAAAGAACATTAGGAATCTTCTCAGAACTTTTGGAAAGATACCAATAAACACCATTTTCTCTCCAAAGCTTTACTGGACTGTGCTGGCCTCAAAAACAAAAATTTTTCCTACAACAGATTAAAAAAAAAAAAATCAAACCAACAAATGCCTTGATCTAATCCTGAAAAAGAACAGCCCCAACCCCACCTGTATTTCTAAGAAATCTTTAACAAAAGCAACTACAAAACCAACCACATATTCAGAGGTTGTTTCATTGGTAACAACATAAACAAACATTTTATTCTTTATACACCCGTATTTTGTTTATGTCTTAAAGAGATCTGCTGCAGTAAGACAAATTTACTTGACCTCAGAATGGTTGCATTATAAAGACAACCTTGGATCTCTGTTTTCAAGGAAATACTAAATTTTAAATACTCTTGGCATTCAGAGTATATTTTGTCCATGAGTCATCCTATATTCCAGGCATTGAGTGGCTAAATGTCTTACACACTGCCTCCACCAAAGGCCCCTCCAGAATAACTTACATAAACACAGTTAAGCTCACATTTCAAGTTACTGCAAATTCTCTGTTCCCACAAGTTTTATGGTATAATTATCAAATTCTTACACAAGGCTGCACATAACACTGACAGCATTAGTCTAGAAACTATGCAACCTTTTTTGCTTGAGAAACCAAGTATGTTCTGCTTCTTCTAGTGGTTTTACATAAAAATTATGCTTTGGAGTTAATATTCATGAAGCCTTACCAGACTGCTAGAGAGATAAAATAAAAATTCATTACAGAAAGATGGGTGAGTATTTGTGAAACTGATTTGTATGACACACAAGAAACTCTGTATAGTGCTGACAGGCCTGCACTGCTGGTCCAAAACAAACCCAGAAATCTGAGTGCTCAATAGCTCCAACTTGAAAGTCTGTTATAGTATTCAGTGTGCTGTTTCTTGAGGCATTTCTGCATTCTCCAGTTATTGTTATGTTCAAACATACACACGTAAAGAAAACTGCATCCTTTGAAAATAGAAATTTTAAAAGTAAGGGCCAACATCGGCCAAACAATTCCACAAAGAAGCCTTTTTGGTAGTTAGGAAAACTTGCCTCAGCCTTCCAAAAGGAAGAGTTGCTCTTTTTCAAGCACTAGCTTGCCAGCATTACTCCTCTTTCTTTTGCCTTTGCTGCCAACAAACAAACTACTTAAGAGAAATTCTTCAGGTCAGCAGGACAATATTTCAAAAAGCTTTTCTAAAATGGAGAAGACCATGGAACAGTATCTCAAGTTTTAGCATGTTGAATCTCATGAGGGAGGCTCTGAATTAATGAATATTATCTCAAAATAATATCTTTATATATTATCAAATAATAATATTTGATCTCAGAATCAAATAGTTACTATAAATTCAAATATTTGGGAACGAATATATCTATGGTAGTTTAAACATGCAAAACATCTTAAACCCTTCCTTTCACAAACTCTCTGACAAAGACAACCATGAAAACTTGCCATACTAACACTTTCAATCAATATAAGGCAAGATTTATAGGGAGAGAGACTATCTTACAAGACATATCTGGAACAAACAGATAAGCTCTTCAATCCTGTCTTCCACTCTGACACAGAAGCAGCAAATTCCAACCCAAGCTCAGGCCAGGAACAATTTTTTTGAGCTTAACTTGGTTAAATTGTCAAAGTGCTTAATATTTTAAGAGAAAAGGATGGTTGGTCCTGTGGAGCAAAACAGGAGGTAAGCAAGAGGAGATAAAGTTACCTATCTACAGGTGGAAGATCACCCCTCCCCCAAAAACCTGAAGACAGCTGGACTAAGTCACACGGAAAACTCAAGTTCCACTACAAAAATCAGTAATTACTCAGTAGGGTTTCTGATATTCAGAGGAAATCAGAATTTTCCACTCCTGTGCTCCTCCATATAAGTTAATGCTTACAGTTCCTCTTAGAATCACCACTACCATCATTTAGAATTCAGCATCTTAAGGTACTGCCAAATGGAAAACACAAGTGTACAAATGCCAAAGATGTTATCTCTCTTAATGTATAGATTGAGGTCTAAGTCACATTTCCACACAAACACCTTCAACATTCTCAGAAGCAAAGTGCATTAAAATTTCCAGTGTAAAAGCTCAATCAAACCTGAAGTGACATCATGCTAAGTGGATCTCATGATACACTTAAGCCCATGTACAGGAGCTGTACAGACTGAAAAAAGCTTACGTTGATATTTTCTAATTGCAGTAGATGCACTGTGTAATAGGATTTGACATCTTCAGAAACCAGGCTCACACGGAAACCTGTTTCACTGAATGTCATAACTTCCTCTTCTTTTGTTGGCCAGTATTGTGCACACTTCACCTAATGGATTTTTTTAAGAGAAAGAAAAAGAAGGGAAAAAAAAAAACGGAAAACCTTGTTAAATATCTTAGTATCTTGGGCTTTGCATATGTAGATTCTGAGACCACACAGTTCAATACAGTAGACTTAAGTACCTGCTCCCACTTTCAGGAATTCTTAAATCCCATAATGTTTACAGCCAAGTTACTACCACTGTTTCAGTGGCTATTATGCATTCCAACTTTGTGTTTATGCTTTTTTTCATCACATGGTTAACATGTTTTGAGATACATTTTAGGCTTTCCCTCTCCCCGCTCTAGTTCTCTATGGGGAACTGAGATTTCTGCTCAGCTATTTCAGCATTTCCCCTCTTTGTTTCTGATTTGCACACCTGCACATTTACACAACTCATCTACCACACCCAGTTCTCCCCAGGCTTGCTGAATACCGGAAGGTTTTAGTGAAACAAAAAAATTAACTAACAAACCAATGCAAAACTATTCTTTGTCTCATATTCCTCTTGCTCTGCACTCAAACTTTCAGTAGGAAATTTTTTGAACAAGAAAATAGGTGACTTTTTAACAGACCAGTCAAATTTTTTTCACCAATCTGCACTGAATAAAAAACATAAACCTCAAATGGCATGCATTTATAACAAAAATCTGCAAAGCTTTTAGGCACAGTAGCAGAAAAACTACATTGTAACAGAAGATTTGTGTATTCTGCACGTATGCTACTGGTTTTAAAGAATCAAAAATAACTAGATCAATTCAACAGTTCTTGGGCAGCAGCCTGCCTTCATTACTACAGGTAACATCCCTATATAACAAATATACCACTCTGTTAGATTTAGAAGAATTTAGAATCTAAAGATACGTGTTTTCCCACCTTCCATTTCATCCTAGGAACACCTTACACTGCCTCTACTCCTCACCTGTTCTATCGATACATCCCTTTCTCAGAATGTTACTAAATTGTGCAGGAGTTTGAGCCCTGGATGAACCCCCTATGAAATCTCCAAAACCAAAACCATTTAGGTATATGAAAATCATCTGAAGCACTAAATAAACAACGAGAAATGGGCAGTTTCCCTCCTGTTTGAGGCTGATATCTGGAAACTTTTACCTTTCTGGAAGTGTTTTTTAGATACTATTTTCACCAAACTACATGTCTTAGCTCCCTCACTTCACTCTTACATTAAATACACATTATACTGCACACCAGTGAAAATGTTTGCTGGTTCTTCTAACATAACAGTGAACATTGCTCAACTGTACTAAAATCATGTGGCTTATTTTACAACTTTAGGCCTAATTTAGGTCACTTACCGAGTCTTTTTCAACAATCCTGTTCAGCATAACAACTGCTTTGGTTTGTTGTTGCCATACCATTAACCAAAAATGACAGCATGTATTAGGTAGTGGACCCTGTGTAGTAAAGAACACAAAAATGGGCATGAGAATGTACAGGCAAATCAGTGTTTGAGCACAGTTAACAGTTCACTGTGGGAAACTGGAAAAAGTCTTCCTCTTAAATTTAAACAAATTATTACTAGAATGACAGGAATGGCAGGCAGGAAAGTAGCCACACTGCACAGATCATTCCAGGACTTAAACAGGCTAGGGGGTTTTTAAGAAAAAATAAAAAAATAAACTACTAAACAGTAAGAACTCGGGGAAGGGATATTTTGGTTTAAGCATCAATACTATTGTGCTGTTAGAAGAAAAGTTACTGCAGGAATGCTCAGAAGGTACAAGATGGGTTAAGGGGTAGAAGTATTGTTGTAACCTATTTACAAAAGAACTGAAGAAAAGTGCAAGAAATATTTGAGAAGTTTCATATGCAGTGAATTACTCATACTTCAATAACCCCTTTAGATTTTCTTAGAACAGAAAATAATCTGCTCACAACTACATCACACTGGCAGTTCATATGAGGTACTTGTCATTCATGGAGACAAGAAACCATCCAAATACAAACTACAACTGTACAAATGCCCCTACCTAGAATCTCAATCCCTGTAATAACCCAGTAATTGTACTACTTACCTGTGTTAAAATATAGTATCTCTGGGCTTCTTCTATGACCACTAGGCTGGCATTGATATAGTCATTCTCGGTGTTCTGGAGTTTTACACGACTGTGATCATCTAAAATTCAAAGTAAATTAATAATTAATGATGCATCCATCTCAATGAATACTCTCTAACAGGCAAGTTAAGGTCTGACAAGCACCTTAACTAAATTCTGCAGTATGACACAAACAGCAAACTACAAATATAAGTGATAATAATTTCTCACTCAACTTTTGATACCTGCCCCATTCTCCCCTTGGCATTCCATCAGAGTAATTTCAGACAGCTATTAATAGAAGCTGCTCAGAAAACTGGAATACCTATTTTTCTTTAAAAAAAAAACCAAACAAACAAAATAACCCTCTCACACATGCCTAAAGGTCCTCAGAGCCATCCCTCAACAGTTCCATTTCTTTACTACAAGAGCACCACAATTCATACAACTCATACTCTCCTGTCACACCAGATCACTCCACTGCATGATTTCTTAACTCCAAGATTCCAAGATTTTTGGTGAACTGAAGTTTCAAAGGTTGATGAAGAATCATAAAATTAAGCTCACACAGCTAAAAAAAAATTCCTACAAAATCTACTTGCATTCAAGTAATTCAAGCCAGGCTTTGAACGATTTAATTCTCCCTGTAAGCTATTGTCCAACATTATACAACATAAAAGTACTAAAAAGGTACAAGCAAAACCTTTCAAAAATATTCAACAGATCATCCAATTAAGTGAAGCCTAATCTAACTAAATAGTTTCATCTCAAAATTACACAAGCAAGAGCTATTTATGGCAGAGGCAAGCAAAGGACTTTGTTTAAAATTCTACCATTAATATGAGAAAGATTATCATATTGTCAAACTAAAAAACTGCATAATAAAAAGTCATTGTGGTTGTTCCTAGAACCTTTTAGTATCTGATTTATGAACCTTTAGGAGACATTTAGATAATCAGACTTGTTCACAGTAAGTAATCCTTCAGCCATTTATCAGTCACTGTATTAAATTAACAGCACTTTCAGTTTAAAATTTGTACACAACTGCATGCCAGAAAATGAGATTTGAATGACTGTAAACCTCCTGAAGTTCAATACCTAGCAGACTAAGAAGAGTAAATAAAAAGTAGCAAATTAAAATGAATTTAAGAAACTTCAACATATTTCAGAAAGAGATGGAAGAGATTCCATAAGGAAACTGACAGCAGAGTCAATCACAATGCAACACCAGTTTTTAAAACTAACCTGGTCTAACCCACAAAACTCCATCAGGGCCCAGACTGCTGCTAAAATGCCAGCCCACCCATCCTTGCACCAAAAGGCTCACTTCCTTTAGACAAACACTTTGGGAAACTCACAAAGCCATGAGCTTTAACATTAGCAACCACCAAGTATCAAATTCAGCACAACTACAATAGCTGAATTCACAGCCTGTACACCATAAGGCTTATCTCAGAAATCCATAAATATAAACCTGGACAGGAAAAAAGCTGACAGCAACCAAAAAACAGTTACTGAATTAGACTCTTGTTCTATTGGCTGCTTTTATGATTTAATATGAATACTTTCTATGTGTTTGGAAATCTGGGAAAAGTACATTTACTAGGTCTTGATCTACCTTTACATTCCTCCCTCATTATCTGCTACTGGCACCTGTCAAAGATGATCTTGCTGGATCTAAGTAAAGAAGTCATCAGTAAAGTAGAACTGTTTGTTTTGCTGTTGCTGAAGCACTCAAATTTGGGGTTGTTGCCCTACCTCCCAGCTTTTATATGCAGTCACATACGAACATGCAGAGAACAGAAATATGCTGAAAATTTATTTTTGATATCAAAGCATGAGAAATATACTGGGTTAGTCTGTTTTCATTAGCATTCCAGTTTTAAGGCAACATCATCTTGACTTTCAAGAGTCTTAGAAGATTTATGATACCACTGTGTAAAGAAAAAAAAATATTATCAAAGCCGAGACACGGCAAAATTAAGACACATGTGCATTTTAAAGTAAAATATATCTCTTTGTATTATTTTGTCGGGACAGGAAAGCATTACTTTTTCCTTTCATGTATCACTTTATTTGAAATGTTTCTACTGGAAAGAAACCAAGACCTCTGTAAATATTACATGTCATTTGCCAACAGGAAAAACTTAAGATCTTGTTATAGTAAATCACACATACCGGTACCAGTGTTCTCGGAAAGGTGACGCAAGCAAGCGCTGTTAACAGTTTAATCACCCAGCGGCAGCTGCTGTGCTGCTGCCAGGGGCGCAGAGTGCAGCCTCTGAGGAGGTTTCCTACTCTAATCCTTACATTCTCAGCTTCACTTTTGCACTTCTTATAAATCCTGCTTTGCAAACATGACAAATAAAGTTGGGGTTTTTTTTATAGTCCCTTTAACAACTCATTTTATGCACAGACAGCCTCCCTCTCCCTCCCCAACCAAAACAGAGGAGATTCTGCAAGTACTCTGGCAGACAGTCCACAGGACAAAGCAAGGCACTAGAATATATTGATTTCCCTTCTTTCAAGTGATGAGGTTCTTAAAGGACACAATGACCTAGAAACCTCATTCAAACCCTGGCTTGCTCTTCTGAATTAACTGAAGCAAGCCAACTTCTGACAGTGAGTTAGCTCTAACGTATTTCCCGTATGTATAAAATTTCCAGTGACAAAGTACTTAAGATTTATATGAATGATAAACCTATCTTTAAGATAAGATTTATCTTGTGTGTTGCCATGCCCACAGCAGCTAAAATACAGTACTCATTTTCTGAAGTGCTAATTCCCCTATTTCAACAAACTATGCAGCTCGCAAAGGAAGTGGAAACCTTGAAAATTATTCTCATTCTGGCTCCTGCACTGAGAAAAAACACTCCCAGAATGACCGTGTATGAGATAAGCAAATTCTAATTACCCTGCCCCACTGACAATACTTCCCATGCCTCAAATAATGCCAAGATTTCACACTGCCCATCAATCTGCTCACTCCCTGCTTAACAGAAAATGACAGATCCAGTTTAAACCAAGATACAAAATGCTTGGCATTTTACATCATGCAATTCTTGCAGTTGGTTAATTAAAGGTTTTCATTAAAATCAACTATGATTCTAGAAAACTGTATAACTTTAAAATTATCTTTTATCCAAGAGATGCCTCTTGTCCCCCAAAAATAGAGCTATTAACAACAGAGGAGGGAGAAATGCTACTTAGTGGATTAAAGAAAGTCATAAATAAAACATGCAGCCACAAGCCATCCCAATGACCCTGCCTGACCTTTCCCGCCTACCAACAAATCCCCTCCATTTCACTAATCTAAATCCAGTCTATTCTGACCTGCTAAATTATTCAAATTGCAATATTCTGTCACCAGACTTACAGTCTCAAATTTCAGAGGTAGCCTAAGGCAAAGGAAAGACAAAATGACTTTTCCTCGCCACCCTGTCACTGGTTGTACACAATGAATGCCATCATATCAGTCATGGTCTAGCTCATGACTGAAATGTATTCATCTCAAAATATTTGTGTCACTCCTGCACAGCATCCTTATACTTGTAAGCAGGACTATGGAAAAAAATGTTAAGACACATTAAAGTTTAGATCAGCATGTGCTATAAAATTCTCCTCTTCCACAGCCCCAAAGGAAGAAGAATCTCCAAACTCAACAGCACCCTGAGATTATCTTCACATAGTAAGATGTATTAGAGAATCACTAGGTAATGTCATAAAAGTCATCACTGTCAGCCTCTAATATGGACAAGAAATGCAGCAGGCTTATTTTGGGCTGAACATCTCCCTGCTCTCGAAGCACAGGACAGAAAGGGAACATTCCTGCGATGATAATTAATCAGCACCACTTGTAAAACTACTCAGATCAGCTCCAAATCTGTTCCCTGTAAAGCACAATACTCTTCATGTTCCTCTCCTGTACTCTGCCAACTGTAAGCCTATGGTTGAAGGATCTGACACAAAATCTACTCAAGGCCACAGAAGAAAACATGAGAAATCACTGCCTTGCAAGATCTTCCAAATGCAACATGATCTATCAGCAAAATGCTCAGAAAACCCAGGTTCTTGAGCCACACACTATATTGCAAAGGAAGGCTGAAGAGAACACTCTGAAAATCCCCATCTACCCTCCAAAAGCAAAAGGCAAAAAAAATCCTCTTAAATTTGCTGAGGGGATTTCCTTCTTGCCTGTAAATCTGGGAACTCAACTCTAAAGGTGTTTACAGTCAATCTGAGACACTAGACTCCTCTGATAAAAATAAGGATAAGATTTAGAAGGAAAGTTAAATACAGAAATCCTTGGAGTTTCATTAAAATTATTAATAAAGAATAGCAACTTCACAAGTTTTTTTCCTCTGTTAACAACGTTTTCTGAGAAATGGCTTCATCTGTCCGGAAATGACTGGCTGTCAAACCAAACCTATTTCAGATTAACTTCCTGTTTCAATAGTTCTACTAAACCAAAATACTCTTCTGCCTATTCTAGACTAATACAAACTATTAGATTGCTTATTTTTTTCAGCTAGGCAGCAACTCTTGAGAGCTTTTACCAAATCAAACTTATATATGCCACAGATCTTTAGGCAACAAAAACAGACACTAACAAAAACACTTATGAAACTGGAAACACTGTGAAACTCAACTCCAACAGGCAGAGATGATCAGCCTTTCCCAGCAAGCAGAAATAAAATTTTACCTACAAATGTATGTAACAAACACAAGTTTGTTTCAGTGTACTTGTCCCAGGTACTACAGTTGAAATGGGGCAAACCAACCCAAAGTATTTTTTCCTGTACTTGTAATTAACATATTTTCCATAAAACAGAACAATCTTTGCATTTCACCTTGCAGACACACCACCTCAGATCTTAAGAGTGGCTTGGCTGCTATCAATTAACAAACCATTTTCTCATTGCTTTTGGAGAAATAGAACTCTTTAAATTATGTCTTACAGTACGATTAAGTAGCTATATCTTAAAAGCCCAACAGCTGGTTCTGAAGGCCTTTGACTATTAGAGAATATTAGTATCACCCGTTTTTCATCTAAATACTGTAAAAAAGCAGCATTTTGCAAAGTGAAGGACTGAGTTGTCTTGCATTTATGCTACACCAGGTCCTTGCATACATGCACAATTAGATGCGCTCACCACAGTGACTAAACCATTCAGCTTTTATCCTAGCTGCTTTGAAATTTAGGCACTGCTACCTTGAAATCTTATTTATCATATACTCCCTTCCAGGTATCTTTCTCCTCCTGATTTTCATCACTGTTACTGAAGCAATTATGAGTCATATTTGAAAACACAGAAGTAAAATTCAGGAGGAATTAACTAGTTCAAACACAGTGTTTTGCGCTGCTTTCCGGATACAGCTTTATTCCTAGTGATCAGTTCTGTAAGCAATCTAGGTGGACCAATTCAAACCATCTTTTATTCATAAATGCTAAAAACTGACACATTCCTCATAAACTCCACCATCTTATTCAGTTCATTCATCATGAAATAATTTATGTCAGAATGTAATGGCTCTAGCCATTTCCTGAGCCCAACCACTACTTCAATACCAGATTTTATCTGTCTCTCTGCTTTTGCACTGGGTCCAGGAATTAAGACAATCATTTATATTTTTTTCTACTGGCATTTCAGAAGCAGTCTTTGTCATGACTAAGGCAGAGGCATTTGATGCTCTTCACTATTGTAAAAGGCATGCCATGATTAAAGAAAATGTTGAGCTCCAACTAACTGCAGGAGATGAATACAAGTTACAGATGTAAGGTATTACCGGAGGCATTATCAGATGCTACTTAAAATGCAATATATTTTTATTTATTTTAGAAACACTATTTTTAAAAAGAGAGAAAAAAGCACAAATATTTTGAAAGAAAATTTTTGCTCTTTTTGCATAAATTACATTAATGTATGGGAGAAGCAGTAGACAGATGCACAGATACAACTTCTGACACGGAAATTTTATAGGATGCTAGACCCAGGACTAGAATCTGAGACTACTGGGTTCAAATCTAATTTCCTGCCTTCTTGTCTTACAACACCCATCATAACAGAAACAGAAAGTGAATAAAACATCCTCTTCAGCACCGGTAAGATGCTAATGCTGTGCTGTAAGAGGACAGCAAAGCTGGGACACCCAAGTGCCTTCACACAGACCAACACGTCCGCCAGAGACCTGTCTCCATTTCCTGTGCCTACAGTGGAAGTCAGCAGCCTTGCCTCAGAGCTGGACACTTCTCCAGTGGAATGCCCCACAGACACAGCAAGGAGGCCATGCACTCAAATCCTGAGCTCAGTTTTGCCAGCGTGCAGCACAGGGGCTCAGCACCAGGCCAGACTGGACCCACTTGGTGTGAATTCACTGTGCCAGGGGAGCATCCTGGCAGCAGCCTAAGGAGCAGCAAAGTGCCACATCTGACCTGTGTGACTCAATCCAAGACCCTTCCTGTGCCATTTTGAGAAGTGCTATACACATGCCGTCACCACAACTTTCAACTGGAAACAAGGAGCTCAGAACTTCTCCAAATCTTTTAACAGGTATTCAGATCACACTCTCAAACAAAAAGCCCCAACATACCAGCAACCCTTCGAAAACTCTAGATCTAGTAACAAGGTGGATTTTAGGACCCTTTAGTATCCTGGGAAACTTCATAAAGAACACACAAACATGTTATCTGTCCCAACTTTAACACACTGTAAAAAAATTAAGGCTGTACAATTTTTTTCCCCTATCTGCAGCCCACGTACCTTTTTGCAATAATTTCAGCTTACAGTTTCTAAGTAAAATGCTGGTGAAAAGAAGCCCACAGCATCTCTGTAGCAAAGAGGCTGGTCTAAATAAAAGCTCTTTTCACGTGAGACACAAGATCATTATGTCAAAAAGACAATTTTATGGCAAACTGTAGTAGTACAAAGCACTGCATACCTTATTTACCATATAGGCAAAACCAACAAAACCGCAAGCATTTTTTAATGCAACAGTAGAAATTGAGTGGCATTTATCGACTCCATCTTATCAATGTGCCCAAAAAGAAAACACTTCTGTTAGTCAAAGCTATTAACTTAACCTCTATACTCTTTCTTTTACAAATAAAGCACTATTAAACCAATAATTTCCCTATGAGAAAAATATCTCTAAAACAATACTATGCAGCTCACAAAAATGTACCTGTACATTAATACTTATGATTTGCAACCATCTCTCATTCACCATTCAGTAAGCTGAGTTTAACACGCAGATTTTTCTCCCTTCTGTTATACACATTTATGTATGTGTTACCAAAAACCCCACATTTATCACAGGATACATATTTACATAAATAAACAAAATTCAAAATTTGCAATGATCATGATTTATTACCTCCAGTGTTTAAAGTCAACAGGGTAAGAGAAGGTCTAGAAAGTTTACTGCAATTATTGCAGAAAAGATACTCACATGGACTAACATCTCTGTATCTGTTTCGATTTCTGTTTTCTGGATATTTTGCAACTCTGTGAGGATAATCACTGGATTTATGTCGGATTTCCTTAAAAAGAAAAAAAAAATTACTTACAGCCAGCAACCTGATTAAGATTAGTGTTCTACACATAATATTAATTAAGCAACATTAGTAATAGCTAACATTTTTTAAACCAACTTTTACTATCCCTAGAGTAATTTTCACCCAGAAGATGTATCTCATTCATGGCCAAATTGTTATCACGCAGATCTTCCTACATATGGCTACAACTACTGAACATAAGCACCACTTGACAAGCAACTGATGCATCAGGATCAACGGACAAAAAACTCAAACCTCAGATATTTATTGTGCTTACAGTTTACCTCAGAGCTGTACATTATCTCCCAAAGCAACAAGGGACTCAGATGCAACAGCAGCATTCTGCTGGCTCCCTTACAGCGCCTGGCAGCATGAAACCCCACAAAGATAAGTGAACCAGTAAATGATTTTATGGCTACTATTAAGAGCCAAAGGATTATTCTTAGTGGTTTCATGGCTCATCCCATATAGCTGTAGTTAAACATGAACCAATATGAAGAATTCTAAAGTCACAAATATCAATGTGAATCAAAGCCTGCTTCTCCCCACACATTAACACAAACCTTCTAATAATCTGTGAGACAAATTCAGACTCACAGACTATTTTAAGGACCCTACTGTTCACACGTTCTGAATGTTCTGCTTTATTGATTCCTTCTCTGAATGCTTCTTTTCTACAGCACCGCCATGATATACAGAATTACCTTACACCGAAAACTGAAAACTGCCCTCAATGTATTCTGCTCTGTCTTTATATCCCTGTACTGATGCCATCTCAGCAGAAATGTTGCACAGTACAGAATTAACAATATTTTACTTTGAATTCTCCTGCTGTTTTTAGATTATGTTGCCACATTTGATCATTATGTTCCAAAGGGCATTTAAACTTATTACAACTGAGCATTCTTTGGTGTCCTCAATGTTCCCACTATCTTTGCCTTCAAACTTCCTAAATAGTCTAGTCTATTCCCAGACAATGAATAGAGCCAAAAAGGGCACCAGCGGAAATACAACATACAAAAGAAAGCTCCAATTTCTAGCATTGGCTGCATGACCTTTCTTTAAAATGCACTGCCAACCTGCAAAGAACATAAATCACAATGTGGAGCAGCAACTGCCAAGCACCAATACTCCACAGATTTGTATAAAAATCTCTTGAGCTCTTAGGTTTTTCATTATGATACAGCATACTGAAACTTCTCTAATTTTCATGGCTGACAAGCTTCGGGAGCTTGCACATGGAACAAATGGATCTGGCAGGCATTCACACCCAAGTTCCCATGAAAGGTATATTTTGTATTACTCAATAACAGGATTAAACTTATTTTGTTTCTTAAAGCACCTGCACCCTCAGTGCACAAAAACAGACCTATATTTTGGTAAAGAGACAATAAAATAGCTAGAAACTCTACTACAGTGCTAGCATGGGAGGAAACGCTTGATTAAAAGAATTAACCTTATGGAACTTTAATGACTAATTCTAAAACCAGCTTTCCCACATAATATCCAGCCATCACACGGAATCACAGCATGTCCTAACCTGGAAGGGACCCGCAAAGATCATCAAGTCCAACTCCTGACCCTGCACAGAACAACCTGAAGAACCCCAACATATGCCTGAAAGCATTGTCCGAACCCTTCCTGAACTCTGGCATGCTTGGTGCTGGATGCTATTTATTTGTAACACAGATATATCCAAAACTGCAACATCTGAAATTAATCTCTACTGCAATAGAGATACTGTATCTGAATTACACATAAATCAAATAAATTGTTAATTTAACACAGAAAAAGCATGATTTAAGTCAGTAATGAAAGCTTAGGGGGTTGGTTCTCTTTCCTTTATTTGTGAAAGGGTGCTATGAATTATTGCGAGTTTAAATAACCGCTCCAGTGACACCAGCTGATACCTAATGCCTGCTTTATGACACTGACTGTTCTTGGAAGTCCTTAATCTCGTTAACCAAAGAAGTGCCAACACTGTATTTCATTACGTAGCGGGGCCCCCGCAGCAGCCGCCGAGCCGGCCAAGGCAGCGGGAACGGGCGCTGAGGAGGGAGCGCGGGCGGCTGAGGAG
>JAHLSL010000019.1:15631928-15652439 GCA_025920805.1 Petroica traversi
CCGGGAGGAGGCGGGAAGCACCTGCGGTGACGTCACCGCCCGCCGGGGCCGCCCTCAGGTGTCGCGGGGCGGCTTCGCTCGCCAAAGCGGACACCCTGCGCTTTTTGTCGCAAAAGTGGGGAAAGGTGTCCGAGATTACGGCCCGTCACGTCAAACGGACCGTGGCGCTAAGTGTCACATCCTTCTTTAAACACCTCCCGGGACGGTGACTCCATGGCCGCCCTGGGCAGTCCGTCCCACTGTTTAATCTCCCTTTCTGTGACTAATTTCTTCCCAGTGTCCAAGCTGAACCTCGCCGGGCACAGTATGAAGTTATGTCCTCTCGTCACGGTTGCCTGGGAGCAGAGAGCGACCTGCTCCTGGCCACACGCTCCTTTCAGGCAGATGTAGACAGCGATAAGGTCACCCCTGAGCCGCCTCTGCTCCAGGATACACCCCCTCAGCTCCCTCAGCTGCTCCTCATAGGACATGTGCTCCACACCCTTCAGCAGCTTCATGACCCCACTCTGGAGACGCTCCAGCACCTCAATGTCCTGCCTGAACCGAGGGGCCCAGGACTGAGCTCAATATTCGAGGTGCAGCCTCACCAAAGTGCGTGCAGGGGGACAATCCCTGTGCTGGTCACGCTATTGCTGATTCAGGCTAGGATGCCATTGGCCTTCTTGGCCACCTCCACTCTCTGCTGGTTCACGTTCAGCTCTGTTCATCACTGGTCCTTTTCCTCTGGGCCGCTTTGCAGCCGCTCTGCCCTTTACCTGAAGTGCTAAGGAAGGGCTCAGGAGCTCTTCCAGCCTCCGGCGGGCCCCCGGCCCGGCTCGGGAACGCACCCCCCGCGCTGTGCCCCGCCGGCAGCCGCCGGTTCCGAAAAGCAGAAGTGCGGAGACGCGGACGTGTCGGACAGACAAATCACAGCGGGGCTCGCCGCCCCGAAAGCAGAAACGCCGTGTCCCACAGCGATTGCCTCACTGGGATAGAAAGTCCCCTTAGGGGGCAAGGCCGGGCCGGGTCAGAGAGGGCAGCGCTGCGCGGGCTCCTGGGGACAGCGCCTGTGGCCCTCGGGAGCAGCCTCGTGGCTCAGCACAGCTCGCTGGGTAACGCCCGGCGCTTAAAAATGCGTGAATTAGTGCCACAAAAAGGAACTGTGTCCCGTCAATGTGTAAGTGTCCGAAGGGAGGGTGCCAAGAGCTGGTGCCAAGCAATAGGACAAGAGGCCACAGGCAGGAACTGATGCACAGAAAGTTCCACCTGGATATGAGCTAAAACTTCTTTATTGTGCGGGTGCCAACGCACAGGAACAGATTGCCCAGAGACGTTGTGGAGTTTCCCTGGATGTGACTGGAGATATTTAAGAACCGTTTCGACTTAATTCTGTGCAATGCGTTCTAGCATGACCCTGCTCAAGCAGGGAGGCTGGATCAGATGATCTCTTCCAATCTTCCCCATTTTGTGAGAGGTCACAGTGCCTCCCCGCACCCCGGTGACACTCCTGCCCTCGGCCCCGCCGCCGCCTCCTCTCGCGCGGATTCCCGTCCTGAACCGTAACTCCTGGCACACCCTTTCCCTCAGCACGGCCCCTCACGGACGGGGATGTTTCCCTGGAAACGTTTGTATCTGCTCTCTCCCACGCCCGAGGGGCCTCCGCCCTTCAGTGCGCCCCAGCCGCTCCCCTCGGCTCCCCTGCTCGGCCGCTACCGACCCCGCTGCCCTGGGCCCCTCAGAGCGCCCGGCACCAGGCGCGTACACACGGCAAGGGCTGGGCGTGCCAACGGTGGTGTCACTGACAGCTGAAGGACAGGATGCTATCCAGAGGGATGGCATGGACTTGGACAAGCTCGAGAAGTGGGCCCATGGGAACCTCATGAGGTTTAACAAGACCCAGTGGTCAGGTCAAAGCCCAGTATCAATATAGACTGGGGTCTGAAAGGAAGGAGAGCAGCCCTGCCAAGCAGCACTTGGAGGTGCTGGTGGGTGAGGGGCTGGACATGAGCCAGCAGTGTGAGTTTGCAGCCCAGAAAGCCAACAACATCCTGAGATTCTGCCCCTCTTCTCTACTCTGGTGGGACCCCACCTGGAGTGCTGCATCCAGCTCTGGACTCCCCAGCACAGGAAGGACATGGACTTGTTGGAGCGAGTCCAGAGAAGGGCCACCAAGTTGATCAGATGAATGCAGGACCTCACCTTTGAGGAAAGGCTGAGAGAATTGGGTTTGTTCAGCCTGAAAAAGAGGCTCAGGGCTGACCTATTTGTGACTTTCCAGTATCTGAAAGAAGCCTACAAGAAAGACGGATAGAGGTTTTTAGAAGGCCATGTAGAGATAGGACAAGGATTATGAATAGCCTTAAACTGAGAGAGGCTTTAAATCAGGTCTTAGGAGGAAGTCCTTTGCTCACAGTGAGAGACACTGGAAGAGGTTGCCCAGAGAAGTTGTGGATGTCCCACCCCTGGAAGTGTTCAAGGCCGGGCTGGATGGAGCTTTGAGCAACCTGGTCTGGTGGGATGTGTCCCTGCTCAATGCAGAGGGGTTGGAACTAGAGTATCTTTAAGATCCCTTCTGGACCATATGATTCTGTGATCTCCAGACACTGTGATAACCAAAGTGACAATGCTGAGTGTGGCTGTGCTGTCACTGTGGTTTCCTGGGTGCTGTCACCACAGCCCTGCGTGCAGCCCACCTGCCCCCTGTGGGCCTCACCTGATGTTTAAGCACAACAACAACAACAATTTTTGAAACAGACTTTTGACTTTGACATCCAATTACCCGTCATCGAATGCTGCTGAATTTCCTTTCTGCCACACAGTGCTCCATGTCCACTGGCTCACATGCTCCCCCAAGCCCTGGAAGAAAAGCTGGTGTTCTGGACACCATGGGACTGTATGATGAGCACAGCAGATAGAACAGTATGGATCAATAAGTTCACACAAGTTTTTCCAAGTCACTCAAGGAAATGTTGCACAAGATTTTCTTGAACTATGGGTTCAAGCTTTGAAAACAATACAGGAAATGGCTTTCTTGGATTTTTCTGCCCACAAGACTGAGGCTCAGGTCATGTCTGTAGTTCTGTGGGTGCTCTCTAGTTAACCAGTGTTCTGTGTATGATCAGTTATGAAGCAAGCAAATAAGATTACGTTTCTGAATTATGTTTTTGATTTAGGCATACAGAAAATAATCCAAGTGCCCATCCTCAGGGTAGTGATTGGTTTTCATTTGAAACAGGTTTCTTTTAATTCATGTTTCAATGATAAAATTGTTCTTTGCCTCAAAAACTTACCTTGAACAAGCTGAGTGTAAGAAGCTGTCTGCCAGCTATTTTAAAGAAATTAAAATAGATACCTTCCTCACTGATTTTAGTCTTCGGTAGGCTTTCCCTGTGTATAAGCTTGCTGACTGATCTGTATTTATAGAAGTTATGACATGAGAAGCTTGTGCTTTTCACATGTGCTTGTGATATTTGGGGGTGTAGTTCATACCAGGACAGCAATCTAGTTGTGTTTTTAGGAAAGGGAGTTTTATGGTAGCAGCTATGTTTAGAATCTCTAATGCAGATCAGTGCATTTTAACTTCCCAGAGACATCTCATGGGAAGTTAAAAATGTTTATTAATTGTGATTGAGAGCTGGCTTAGAAAACCTATAACTTGTAAACCAGGCAGTTCTGAAGAAATTGCTGTTGTCCAGTTTTGGGTTGCTTTTTTTTTACTGCAAATATGCTGAAAATGCAGCACCACTTCTCTGGTTTGTAGGATCTGAGCCCAGGATAGGCCCAAGACGACATTTCTAATGGCCTGTGAAGGAGAACTGTATATACAACATAAACCAAGTATACTCATTAGAAAACTTTATTCTGTTGCCAGTAGTAAGTCCCATTCTGTATTAGCTGTGCAGCCAAACCCAGATGAATGACTATGTGAAGTCTTAAGCCCTTGAGGCCGTGTGAGACAGCAAAGTGGGATAACATAGTTGCTGGGAAGTCTAGTATCTTGTAGTGTTTTCTGTCTTAGCATAAACACAAGCAAGCAATGTTTTTTTAATTAAAATCTCTGATAATTTAAGAATTTATAAAAATTTTTAATTTGCTGTGCTGACAAAACAGTCACCCTAAAATAGTTGGTATCCACAGCAGTTTTCATTTCACAATTGACTCTGGTGCCCATGAAGACCAATTGAGTTAATTTTAAATGTTTTTTTGTCCAGTGACCTTGGTTGAACAATTATTCTAGTACCAGTCTGGAACAGACTAAGTGTTTGTTCCTCCATGTGTACTTTTTTGGGTCATTCACTGGAACTACTTAAGCAGCATTTATTGGAAATGATCTGGTTTGTGCTGCTTTTCTGAGAACCATATCAGATATTGGTAGATGAAGAACAAATTCTTCCCTAAGGTGGTTTTATCCACAAATACACTCCACATCAATTTTAACTGTTAAGAAAGAGAACTGTAATGTGCTTAAGTTTGCCACAATGTGAAAGGAGGAGAACCTATAATTCCTGATTTAAATCTTATAGCCCAAGGCCTAAAGGAGAAGAGGATCCTCCCTTCCCCGATGAACTGGATAGCACAGGACTTGAAACCCAGAAGGGCTGGCCACTCTCCTTGTATCTGGTAGGGAGTAGGAGAAGCTGAGTGAAAAGGTCCAGTGGTCAGGATTAAACAGCTTTCATTTTTTTGTGTGCATTTACAGTGCAGTCTGTGCATTTCAGACTTTTGGAAGCTGTATTCCTTGCTCAAGTGAATGTTAAAATTCCCCTTACTGAAAGTGGGTATTGATGCAAATGCCTTTCCTCAACAAGCTTTCCTTCCCCTGCCCAAAATTCTATTCTGCCATACAACATGAAGGGGAGAAAAAAGAGAAAACACCCAAAACTGCATAGCAAATCCTTCAAAATGTATGTAGCAAAATGCCAATCCTTGTAGCAGCAACAACAGAAGCGCAAGGGCTTCCAGCAATGTTATTTTCAGCTAAGGAGTCCTTCACATCAGTCAGAAATCCACAACAGTGGGATCCTAGTGTCCAGTTTCTGATAAAAACCAGCTCTGTAGTAAAGGTGATGGGATTATGGAAGAGAAGGGCAATACAGCTCTGCCCAGACAATATGATTGCCCAAACTGTTGTCTGGCATTCTATGTAGAAGAAATTCATGACCAAGGAAGAAAGGAAATATTAAGAACTATTGAGGAAGTCTGTTTCATGGTCTAGAGATTTGTGCCAGTCTGTGGCACTGGACTCCCATGGTGAAGCTGAAATAATTGTGGAGTGTGAAAAGAAAAGGGTAACAGGCAGAAGTGCTGTCACGAATGAATGGACACACCAGCTGGCAGAAAAGGCAGCCAGCCAGGATGTCTGAGAGATAGAACAACTTTAGGCTCTGCTGTGGCTTTGTGAAACAGCCCTTCCAGCAAACTAAGCTGGGGTGTGAAGCCAGCCACAAAGCCTAATGCCTATGAGTCAATGCAAGGGGTATGGCTATGGGAAGAAGAAAAGAGCCAGTTGCAAGAGAAAGATGACTCTGAGTTATTATTTTTCTTACCAGTGGAGAGGATCTTGCTTGCTGGCAATGGTGCGCATTAATTGACTTTCTGTCTCTCTTTTGTCCCCTAGGTACAGTGACATTTATTGAATTCATCGTTTGCAAGTGAGAAACTCTAATTCAGTTGAGTGTGGCTTGGTGTCATTCCATGGTCCTCGTTCAGAAGGTCATTTTTTGCTATAGTAACTACCTCTAGCTGACATAGAGTTTTCATGTTGAAAGTTTGTTTGAAGGCCATGGATTTATTAGACTTGCAAACTGCCTCACAGGCTGACTAGGGCTGTTCCTTGCTTAGACCATTTCTAATCTCATAGCTATTATTTCAAAGCATTATTTTACATTATGGCATAATGGTCAAGGAGCAGTTCTGGAAATACTTTTATGCTGGCCAGTGAGCCTTTCATTCCAGTTCTCTTAAAATTGTGAAGCCATAGTACCATGATTTTGTAACTTGTCTCTAGCACAGATTCTGTATTTTAGTGGTTTGTATGCTTGATTATATGTATATTCATCTATATTCCAACTTATCTTCCAAATTACAAAATTAAGGGCATTTTCTGAATTATAGCTGGGAAGATTGTGATGCACCAAACCACTGTTATTTGCTAGGAGTAGTTCTGGTAAGAAAATACTGTTTTAGCAGAAGAAGACTTTCTCCTGTGGAGTAACAGTAAATGTTTCAATGTTTCTATTATAAATTTGCATTCTCAGTTTTATGTTCCTGTTTTTCTTTGGGTTTCCCAGCATCAGAACAAAGCAATTATGACTATTTTCATGGGTGTAACAATCTCTGAATTTGGCCCTTTTTTTGGTCCAAATACTTCAAAATAAAAGCCTTCAGATTGTAATCCATGCTTGAATTTATGCTTCTGCATTGGACAATCTGGAGTGCCAATAACAGGAAAGGATTTTCTTGTACTTCTCACCACAATAGTGATTTAAAATATCTTACTGTTACCAGCTTCATAGATACTAAAATTTACCATGCGGTGGTGAGCCTTTAACATACATTACAACAATTACTTCTGTCTTTCCAGTGATAGCAGAGGTAGGTCTGTGCAAGATTTGTGATATCTTTGCCTGTTTTTAAGTTGACATTAATATATCGAATTTCATACAATTTCCCGTAGAAGCTTGTCCTGTTGAGATAATGAGCAGCCCTGTAGGAGCCACATTCTCTGAGTCACTGTTTTGATGGCAGAGTTCCATGAGTGTGTGTCTCATTTTGCCTGCTGAGATGTCCTTTGGTATGTTATAGAGAACAAAGTGTTCACACTTGTGTCACTGTGAAAAGGCACTGGATCTTGTAAGGGCTATGGAACACTACAGCAAAATTTGCAGTGCTGCACTTGGCAAGGCAGGACTGCAATAATCAGTGCACCTCTCTTTACCTTCAAAGTAAATCAAAAAGCAAGGAAGAAAATAGATTTTGCCTGTAGGTGGCAAAGAGCCATGAAGAAATTGTTAATTTTTCAGGCAGTATGATTTCCTAACAAAAACAAATTATTAGTGCATGTAAAATTTATCTTTCCTTTTTTAATTTGATAATGTCTCTCATAAAAATGTCTTTGAAACTAATCTATTAAAGTAAGGAGTCTTAAAAATCTGTTTTGCATAACAAGCATAATAGAGCTTTTCAATGTATGCTATGTTTCCTTTGGTCCAGACATTTCAAACCTCTAATTCATACCCTTGTGGCATACAAATGGGCTGCAACTGCTAAGCCAATTTGTTTGTTTTCTCAAAGAAAAGAAAAACTGAATGTAATGTACTGAAAGAAGGATCCATAACACACGTTTTCCAATTGGAATGCTGTCAAGGTCCTTAACATCTTATTTTAGCCCGGGGAACAGTTCCAGCAGTTCAAGTCATGACATGACCACTTACTGGAATTAACAACCCAGGGAGAAAAGTGCCCTTGTGCAGAACGTGTCTGGTATTGAAATGGGTGTATGAAACTCTCCAGATCTTTTACCTATTATATATTTTTTCTTCTTTTTTTCTTATGTTCTCTCGCTGCATGCAAAGAGACATCAATAGAAATCACTATTTTTGTTTTGAAAACCTTATGGTACCGCTGCTCAAGCAGACCTCTGCAAGTTCTTTAGTGGCTTTCAGGCTTTCTAACATAGATTTGCAGTAAGGAAACAATACTACAATAAAGAAACAAAGTATTTTATTAAGATTGTGTTCGGCAAGAAATCTCCTACAGGGTCCCTTCAACATCTCAAGTAGTGTCTAGCTCCAGTTCTCCCACTCATTTTGGAAGCTCTATTCACTTGAAATAAATTTTCATTTTCATTGTCCAAGATAGCTGTTTTCTTTACCAGCCCCCTCTAAAACACTGAGCAGGAAAGGGAAGGGGCAGAGCAAAACCAAAGATGCTTGAGTGGTTTTGTTTGTTTTGTGCTCAAGAAAGACCACCTCTGTTTTCCCTTTCATTTTTCTTACTTAAGAAAGAAATGTAATTGAATCTGGTGACTAGATTCCTGAAAATGATAGTGTGGGGAGGGGATTAGGAGATATGACTGCCATAAGCCCACATCTGCATTCTCTAAAAAGTTGTTACATTAACTTTTCTATCATAATCAGAACATTTCCCATTGCTTCTCAACACATTGGTAATACCTTATATATACTGTTATCAGAAGTTATAAACACACAATCTAATTTCTGTATTCATAATATATTTTGGCTGGTAAATGCCATACAAGGAATAATTTGCCTGCAGAAATAGTGAATGAGAAATGGGATGTATTATTTGTGAAACTCTGCCACATGTGTGGTCTTTGTCCTAGGGTTTTCTCTGGGGAGCATCATGAATCGTGTGATGACAGTATTTCTTTGTCTCAGAAAAAGTGGTAAGGGTAACTCACCTAATTTCCAGAGTTTCAGCAACCTTGGAAAGCAGGATTAGGTAGACTACTGAAGGAGGTGACTGTAGCAGTCATTACTGCTAATTCTGCTGTCAAATATGCATCAACAGTATGCAATATTACTATTGAATTTACACTACTGTCACAGCAAGTGGGATAAATCTTGAATATATTTGGACAGAAGGTTCCAATGAAACAATGCAAGGATTATGTTTCTAAAACAGAAATATTTATGCCTTTCAGGGTGACATTAAAACTTTCTCTTCTCTTTCTTTTACCTCTCACTTTGCTCAGAGAGGAAGAAGTAGGGGTACTTTGTTCATACAGAGGAGTGAGTATGACAATTAATCAGACTAATGAAATCTATGCTGCAAGTAATAGCCCTCTGGTTACTCTAACTGGAAACTTATGTGCACAGCATTGTAAAAAATAATTTTTCTAATGGGAATGTCATAGATCTATACCTTTAAATCTACCGTTCTTACACAATGTGATGGAAATTCAATTAACTAAAATTGTCAAGTGCTGAATTACATTTTTCTTGATAATTTAAAAATATTTATATAAAAGTAAGGCAGATACTTTTAATGATCATGCAGATAACTGTGATTAACACTTGGAAGTTTACTTCTTTCATCAGAATATAGCATTATTGGGGGAAATTGGAATGATATTTTTGCAAGTCAGCAGATGGTGATTAAGTAGTCTCTGTACAGTGTTCACTGTTCCAATTATGTGCTTATACTTTGTGCATAATACTTGTGTATATAAATATAATCTGCTCCTGCTGTCCTCCCACAGAGCACTTCAATGTACTGAGTATTTTCTTTGTATTTCAGATATCTCAAGGGCAGGGGCTCAAAAGAGATGCTCAGCTCCTAGGGATGGTGCATAAGCCACTCAGCAAATATACACACATCTGAAATAGTTGTATTTCAGCTTGTTCAAAAGCATAGTGGTGGGGGAAATGTTGAATAAGCCGTGGTGGGTGGAAATTATGTCTTTTAGGCATGCATTGTTTCCTCCACAATGTATCAATGGGTTACCTTGGGCAGAAAGCAGTTGCTGGCAATGAGTGTCACTTAGTTGACCTTTATTGAAAGGAGCATCCTCCATACAGCAGTTGTTAATATGCCTCCACAATAGAGCTGTGTGGGAATACTCAAAGTGCCATTAATCCTAAGGCATGATGGGAATATTTCTTAAAATAATCTATTACTTTTTTCAGCATGTTCATATGGTGGATGCTCTCTCAGCTTTGGGCTATGTTTGCTTTGGCATGTGCTTTGAGTTTTCAGTTTAAATTTCTCTCTCAACACAAATATCTTTTATTCCTGTAGGGCCAACTAACCATGCTAATTTGTACAAGACTGTAGAAAAGAGACTTAACAACATGCAGACTTGATTCTTCTCTTGCAACAGTGAGATTTCAAGATTTAGAAATAATTTAATTGAAAATATGTTAACATAAACCATGACCATACCGTTTACACAAAAACATTTAAAAATTCTGTAAATTCTTTGTGGCATCTAATGACTCCCTTGAGTAATCTGTCCTCATAACAGCTCCTGTGGGGAATTTCTCCCTGTTATGTTTCTGATCTAACAGCAGTGCTGTGTTGAGACATAAGATGAAGAAAGTGGCTGGTGATTAATATGAAGTCACAGTACATTTTCTCTTTAAAGGGAGTGTACCCTCACATTGACAGCAAGGCAGCATTTTTGTTAGCGAGAATTTCATGGGCAGAGGAGAAGCTTAAGTGAGCACAACAAAACATCTCCAAGAATTCCAGTGAATGGGAAATTAGCTTTTGTAGTCATGTGTCTTCCAGAAATTCAAGTATGCTTCCCCTGGAATCTTGTCTGGGATTTCATTACATGTTCTTAATCCAGATGGTTCAAATGCTTTGGAAACAATGACCTATTATAATTGTCTGAATAAATTCATCACATTTCCTTTTAGAAATGTCAAAGGGAGGAGGAGTGCTTAGCACATCTCTAGGGAGCCTTTTGGTGTTCTCTCTACTGGAGTCTGAAACCTCCCTAGACAGATATGTTTAACTTCTCCTGATGATGGTCAAAGCAGAAAATTACTCTAGCACTGCTCATTTAACATTTCTGATATATATTATCAGGACTGAGTCCCAAGACTGTTCCTTAGTTAAATTTACTCTGTCTTGCTATTCCTTACAATGATTATATATAAACTATATATCACATATGACATTCCTAAATGGGTGATTCCAAATCTATAAGATAGTCTCCCCATACTCCTTGTAGGAATTTAATTTGAAATTTGAGATAGAAAGACAGGGTCTATTCTCTAAAATAAGAGACTGAAGTATCATGTAAGAGTTTGAAAATCCTGGCTATGTCCTTTCAGAAATACTCCTTGAAGTCTGAAGCTGCCCATAAGTACAGCCAGTTGCCCTAGCTGAGATTCCTGTTACCATATTTCTTATGCACCTACTTTTAGGATACACAAAAACGGCTCCAAGGATTATTATTTTGCTGGAAGACAGAAGTTTAAGGCTGGTTTTGGGATAGACCCTGAATTTGTTAAGCTGCTCTGCTTGTAGATGCAAAGATAGGTGAATGTTCCTGTACAGCTCCTTGAGCAATCTTTTTTAGAATGGGTAATCCTGTTGTGTTTGGGGAATATGTGGTTTTCCTAAAACACTATTTTCAAAAGCTCTTTAGCCTATTATAGCTAAATAGCATTTTAATGAAGCATGTTTGTTACACTTACCAACAACAAAAGTATTGATCATGTAATGAATAATAAGCAAGTTACTTCCATAGTAGATACATCACTCTGTTGTTATCATCCTTAAAGCTGCATTTTGTCAGCTCTGCTGCACTATAAATTCAGATTGGTGTCGGACAAGCATTTAGATATTTTGCCGTAATAGAAATATTAATTCTTCTTTTTCAAAATGACACTTTGCTGACGCTTCCATTTTAACTTTAGAGTTTTTATTTTATTTGAACAGACAACAACAGTGCCAGCTGCAGGTATAGGCAATGTAGGCAGGCTGCCCATGGATGCAGATGTTCAGGATGGCACAATGACCCCAATAAAGAGCAGCCAAGTTCTGATCTTTCCTTTGTAAGGCCTTTCTCCTGTGGATAGGAAGACCATGTATTTGAGCTGTTCATATAATGTGAGTGACTGATCTGTACCTTCTGACAGCAAACCAGCTCAGCCTAGGTAATTTATGCTTTCATTCTGTGAGGATATATGTGTTACATTGTATGTGTGTGTGCTTTATACTCACTCTAAGAATGAATATGCATCAGCAACAGTCACAAACCTGACCTTCTGACTCAGTCCTATTTCTGCCTCTTCCTTTGCCTGAGCAGCTGAGCCCTGGAAGCTGTGGAGGAGGTGTAAATGATGAGATATTTGCTGCTTGAGAGGTAAGGAGTGTGGGCAAGGAGAGGAACAATCTCCTGAAACTAGAGACTGGAGAGCTGGGATCCAGTGACTGATGAAGCAGGCATCTTAATTCTGCTCCTGGCCATCCCAAACCCCACTGAATGGTCTTGACAACAGATGTTCCTGCACCTCCCTCTTCTCCTTTTTCCTCCTTGCTCTTCTTCATGCACATCCACCTCCTACAACCTCCACAGTTTTGGGGTTTTTTTGTATTTATATAGACTCTAGTACTGCTGCAAAATTCAAATTTTCCCATACATGGAGAATCCTTGAGTCAGTTCCAGGAACAAGCCACTTGAAATTTTCCAATCTATTAAGCAGATAACATCAAGTTGTATGCTCACCTCAAATATGTGAGAAAGAAAACTCCAAATAAAGGAAAAAATAATCTAAATATATACCTGTGATACATGAAATTAAGTCTCATTCAGAATGGATGGCATTATGATGTGTATCTGGTATCAAACACACCATGTGTGCTGTGGTGCAGCCCTGGTTTCTGTGGCCCACCATAGCTCTACCTCTGTCCCCACCCAGCAGGAGGACTACCATCCTGCAGCTCCATCCATGGTCAGAGGCTGAAGAGGAAAGGCTGCAGCACATGCTCCTTCCCTGAGCACTGCTCTCCCCCTTCATCAGCAAACTGCTGAGGGAAATGGGAGTTGGCTCATCTGTGAGGTCACTGAGAGGTTATGGATTCTAGAGGGCAGAAGTCCTTCTTCAAACACAGTTCACCAAAGCCTGCCTGACCCCACAGTCCAAATCACTAAATATTACTGTGGTAACAGGTGGTGCTGTGAAATCTTTTTATAAGGTAGTGAAAGATTTGTGTTACCTCCCAACAGTAAATGTAATAAAGGCTTCCTTAGCCTATAAATAAGCATACACAATAAATCTGTAAGCAATATCTATAATAATGCATTTGATATTCTACCATAACTGTAGTCTGCAAAAATTATTTAACTGGTAACTTTGTCAGCATTTATACCATCTTCTACTTCTGATGTTTCTTTCCACACTCCAAAACAGATGGAGGAAAGTTACTGCTGCTAAGTTTAGACTTTTCTGTCTGTTCTTGCTGTGAAAACTCTCAAGGCCAGCTGTTTTCTACTTTTTCTCCTACAAGCTGTTTCTATTTCCCAACTTAAGATCACTAGTTTAAAGATAGCTCTGATGTAATTATGCCATCTGAGATCAACCTTCATATTCATCTGTTATGAAGCCATCAGTATTCCCTTCCTAGCTGTCAGCTTTGTTGCTTGTCAACTTGTCATTTCCAATTTTCCCTTACATTTCTTTGCACATTCATATAACTCAGAATAGCTTCCCATCCATAAGCCACTTACTTATATATAACATCACTTCTGTTTCTCCTTAACTCAACTCTGTGTGCTGCCACAGCTATACTTGATCATGACTGGTTACCTGTTTTGCTCAACTGCAAATAATAATAAGTATTATTTTGCCTATTTTGTCTTTCTGTACTCTTTTTTATGTTATGTGGTAAACATAATTTTTTAGAGTTGGAGTTTATATTTTTTTCTTGCATCTTTCTAATAGCCCTTTTTTTTAGATAAAACAGTAAGTTTTAGATCCAGTTTGGGACATTCTATTGATTTCCTAGCAAAATAAATAATACCAGGTTGTAAGTGGAACTCTGATTTCAACAGCGACAAAGTAGGGTGACTCATAAAGGTTCACTATTCTGCTTTCTTTAAGTGCCTGTTTTACTCTCAGGTTGCACATAAAGGCTTGAGGACTTTACCCTCATTTTTGCCCACAAAATAATATTTTGCTATTAATTTCTTGGCATGATTGGCCAGTCATGCCTGGTAAGTGATCTTCTTAATTTATCTTACTCTTATAACAGTAATTGCTGGAATTCTGTTTCCTCAACAGGAATTCATCCCACATCTTTCACCCACTGCTGTGAGTATGTGTGCTTTCCTCTGAAACATCCACCTTTAGATTTCTAGTTTATATGACAATTTTGTTACACACGCATGACCACTTGCTAACATCTTCAAACTCTTTCCAAGTTTTAAGCCTCACATTCTCAAAGCTAAGCAACCTCCCAAATGACTGGGTTTACCAGAATTCTTTTTCCCCCTGAACCTTATTGCTCAATAACACCACTTTGTATTTCTACATTGCCTGAATCCAGGATATATAATAATAGGTATCATTTTACTCCCTGTGAAATAGTGTGAATTGTTGTGAATCCAGTTTTTAAGTTAAGGAAAACATCGTACAGAAAACTGCCTGGATTCACAGGGTCAGGCAGGTTTTCCTTACCAAAAATAATATTTTTAAAAGGTTGTTGGGAATGGAGTCTTTAGTTCTGCTGAAAGCTGTTTTCTGTTGGCATGATAATCCATGGTTGCCTGTAACAGAGCAGCTTCTAGTGCAGACGTGACTGAAGCATGTAACAGTGGTAGCCATTTTAAGCAGTCTTCCTCACCCTCTATCTCATGCTGATACAAACATCTTAATGAGTACAGTTCATTATTTATTTTCTTTTTAGTAGGGCTTTGTATTTATAAAATTTCTCTCTACAGGCAAAAGCATGTTTAACTTGACGAAGGTAGTCAAAAGTGAGAAGAGGAAAGTACTAACTGTATTTTCTTTAAATTCAAAGCAATGCCAGTTAGAGTAATTTTGAATGAGAGTATTTTGACCAATGCTAATACACTTACACTGGACTTCCAGCAGAAATAAATTAAGTTATGCGGTTTTATACAGTCAATTTGAGAACAAAATTGGCCCACTGTGTCAAAAGTGAAAAACTAACCTTATTACAGATGCTTTTACTTCTTCTTCTGAGCTGTGGTTCAATTTAATTGAATCAAGATATAACACTGAATCAAAATGTAAAAAAATATGTATCAAGATTGTCATAGTTGTGCCATCTTCCTCTGCACATCATTATGCAAATTGTAATTCTAAAATACAACTGTCTTTTCCACCTCATGCCCACCATCACCACAAACAGAATGTTTTTCCTTACTATTCAGCTGCAAGAGGAAGTGTCCAAGGTTGGCTGGTAGCTGAATCCTAATTCACGGCTCAGTTAACTGGAAACTGCAAACTTCCTGTGGTTTCCGTGAGTTCCAGCATGCTTCCCGTTATCTTGCTACGTGGCACGGGCTCTTCTGGTTACCATCAGCAGCAGATGCTCTGCCCCCCTGACCTGGCCGTGCCAACCACTGCTGTGCCCTGGGGATTGTCCCTTTGTGCACCAGCTTTACAGCCCTCGGGATACTCTGGAAATGCAGCGGGGAGCTGCTGTGCTTTGCAGCACTAAGTGCCTTGCCTTCTGGATTTGTCACACCATTCAAAGGGGGATGTCTCACTAAGAAGCAGTCCTGAATTTGTTACTAGTTTCGCCTGGATTAAGATAAAAAGAAATTGAATTATTTATTTATAACCAAGGTTTATATTAGACCTAGGTGAGGAAGAAAAAGGAAAGTGCTCACATACTGTTAATATTATTTCCATCTGATTTACCATACTACCCCAGATGTCAAGACTTCTGTGGTCCAAGATAACTTCTGTTCATGTTACATCATTGGAAAATCCCTCTTTTGATGTAGCATGTTAGCTTTCATAGCCAATATTTTTGTAACATTTGAAATCTTTCTGAAGAGGTCCAGACAGATTTGATCTTGTTCAACAAATTTTGTCTTACTTTTAATGCAAGAGATACTCTGGCCACTTAAAAGAGTTTAGACGAGTGTTGTTTCATTTCCCAGAAAATGTGAATGCCTCTTCATTAGACTGGATGCCTTCCACCCTAATTGGCTGTCTATGTAATGACTGCTTGCCTTAACAAAGGCTGTAAATTGTCCTCTCATCCCTTTGGTAATTCTGGAAGTGTTTCCTCTATTGAACCTTCGTTCTGTGCCAGTTTTTCTACTAACAGAAAACACCTGATACAATTGTCTGCATGAGGTAAATGTATTTATCTCATTCCCGGGCACTGACTGAAACCAGACACCACCGTAAACTAAGATTCTGGGATGACAATCACCCACGTTTCCTGGAGCTTTTTAAGTAAGTGATGATTTTGGACCCAGTTACTAAATAAATCTAAACTGACATAACTTGCTTTGAATCTAGGGAAGGAGGTCAGGGACTGATTGTAGCTAAAAATGGACAAATATCTGTGTACATACATTAAAAAAAAAAAAAAAATATATATAGTTGCTTGGAATTTTTTTTCTGGTTACTGACCAAACTGAAATGTTAGAGGTAAAGCCTAATCTTGACTTGAAGTGTACAATTTTTGTGTCTTGTCAGAGTAAAAAAAACATTTTAGGTCAAAATGTGCATTTGAGATACATTTATATATTTGTATATTGTTCAAATGAAAATAATTGATGCCAATTATTTGTGAATCCAACAATTTTGTCCTGCTCCAACTATACTGATATTACTGGCTGAAGAAATAGACTAAAATTGAGCAGGTGAAAAATATTTATTCACTAGTTGTAACGTATTCAAGTCCCAATAACATCATTACATTACTAAAATTGCAAAAGAATTGGGTTTTGACAGCTGAATCACTGACTGGAAACAATTGCTCTGAAAAAAAATCAATTTTTTATAAACAGAGTCAGTGGTTTACAGTAAAAGACATTTCCCCCAAATAGCTAAAAAAATTGACCATTCAGATACACTGCCAGAGACTAAAGAACTTATAAGTCAGCTTTAATGTTTTTATTAGGCACTGTCTTTCCAGCTGTTTGAATGAAGCAATAACTGAAGTTCCAAAGTACACATGTCTCTAATTATGCTGAAAGATTAAAAAGAAAAAGATCTTCCTCCTCAGCAATCTCTATACATTCATTACTATTATTTGTTGGGCGTTTTTTTGCCTTTTTCTGTTTGTTTGTTTTTCTTACATATGACAATGGCAAGAAAAACTTACTACCTCTCTAATTACAACACTGAAATTGTCACAAACAATCACATTTGCTTGCTTCTTCTATTGTATTACCTACATTTTAGCCATTATTTAGAAAATACTGACATTTCAACTTCCAAAGGGATTGCATTTGATTGCAGGGGAAAAAAAGGGTACTTGTACTATAACCCTAGAGCCCAGAGTGGTGTTCCCTCTAGGAGAGGAATTGTGCAATACCAGTTCAACTTCAGAAAGAAAACATTAACCTCTTCCTTTCACTAGCTCCTCATTTTTCAAAATGCTTTGCAAGTATTATTTACAAATGCCACCTAAATTTCTCCACTAATATAAACAGGTAAAGCTCAGCTATCTAAATTTTCTTGAAAGTTTTCTTGCAAATTCCTCTTTTCAGCTGCTGTTCTTCATTGAGATTTAGCTCTGTAGTATTAAAAAAAAAAAAAGGTTTTAAAACTATAAATGCCCAACTTGGACAAGAATGTAAAACCAGCTGGTGATTTTTCTTTTAAATTCTTCCACATTTTTGATCATCTGTAATTGAAAATATTTTTTATCATATTTGCTGTATTTGGGCAAAAAATATTTTTCAACATGTTAACTTTTCCTTTCCGAGTATCACCAAAATAATTGAATCCTAACATTTTAAAGCAGTGGTGCCCCTTCAAGTCCAAGCTTCTTGTAATTTATCTTAATGTATTATTTTTTTCTATTGCAATTCTTTATCACATTTAGGTACCACCATATCAGTTCTTAATACAAGGCCTACCAATGAAACCCATGCATTAGGGTGCTAAATACTTGCATATTATGCATGCAGGTTATGCAGAAAGAGTGAAGGGATCCCTCTGGCATGTGATAACAGCACCTCCATCAGTCCTTACTCAACGTAGTTTGCAGTTTGCAAAAATAAATGCCTTCAATATCACACTATCAGGTTTATTTCACAAACACGTTACGTTTTCTTCATAATTCTGTGAAGAATTTGGACATCCCTGAACAAATTTATTCACTGAGTGGACAGAAACTCATTGCCATGAACATGAAAACTTTAAGAAAGGTGGTGAGAAGCAAAAGTCTTTTCAAAAATGTTAAAACTAATTTTCTGTTAAAGCTGCGGATACCAAAATCTTGAAAAGGTCTGAATCTGACTTGAATACAGAGAATTTGAATATATCTGGTTTCAGGGAATTTCATCCTTTCCCCTTTTTACTTAATATATGAGTGGGAGACTGTATCATAGCTTTAAGGCACTGAAGGTGTTCTGATGACTTGAGTACTGTTTTGGACCTGAAATATAAACCAATTAAATACAAGTATATTTGCTTTTGGTCTTTATTAACATGGTCATAATTTTTTTCCTCTTAAATCTTCTAATTGCATTATTGTTGTTTGGAATACAATTTATTGTTTTCTCTTTGTTAATACTTACCAGCTTTCTTCAGAATAGTTACTAAATATCACAGCTTGCAGATCAAACATTCTTTAGATACGAGATGCTGTAATGGTCTCATGCTCAATGATACAACAAATGGATATTATTTTAAAAATATTGGCACTGTGAGCTGCATGACCCAGTTTGTGAGTATTCCAGTGCAGGATATGAACTGGAATAAAGTGCTTCTCCTAGTGAAGGGCTCCCTGGAAGGTGGTAGGTCAGGGGTGAGAGTATTGAGCCCTCAAGAGTCTCCAGCTGCTGTGGTTGATTTATTTTGCACAGCTCTCTGACTACAGACCAGTCATTACTGGTCTATGGCTCCTGCCAGAGCTCAGTCACTCGTGATGTGTTTTCTACCGCATGCCAAGCTCTGTTCTGCTTCTTCTACTTCATAGTCTGGATCTTACCCAACACCCACCATGTCTCACTTAGAATGATTGGATAGCCTGGGTTGGAAAGGACCTTAAAAACCATCTAGTTCTGAGCCCCCTGACAGGGACAGGGACATCTTTCCTTGACCTGGCTGCTCAAAGCCCCATCCAGCCTGGTCTTAAACACTTCCAGAGATGGGACATCTACAGCTTCCCTGAGCAACCTGTTCCAGTGCTTCACCACCCTCAGAGTAAAGAGTTTATTCCTGATCTCGAATCTAAACCTATTCTCAGTTTGAATCCATTCCCCCTCATTCTGTCACTGCACGCCCTTGTAAAAAGTGTTTATCTTTCTTGTTGGGTCCATTCAGGTACTGCAAGGCCACAATGAGGTCACCCCTAAGCCACCTCTTTTCCGGGCTGAACAATCCCAATTCTCTCAGCCTTTTCTCACAGGAGTTTCCAACCTGTCCGGGGATTCCTCCCCTGCCTGCACTGTCCATCACGCATTTCATCCTCCCAAAACTCTCCCCCACGCCGGTCTCGCATTTTTTTCGCACCACAGGGCTCATCGGGCAGCGCTCATTAATTAACACAGTAAATCATGAACGCAGCAACTCAGCCCATCCCACAGCGCCACGCTGAGCGTGTTTATTGAGCAGCACCAGCGCAGCGAGCTCCGCAGCTTCTCGGATCCGCAATGGAACGGCATTCCGGCGCACAGCCCGAGCCCGGAGCGGCTGCACTGGCAACCACGCAGGATCCCAGAACCAGCCCGGATGGAAAAGACCTCCTGGATCACCGAGTCCGAGCTGTGACCAAGCATCACCAAGGGCCACGTCCAGCCCTTCCTGAAACACCTGCAGGGACGGTGACTCCACCAACGGGGCAGCCCATTTCAATATCTATCCACCCTTCTTGATGTTAAAAACTACGTCCTTTTCTGTTAAAGTTTAAAGGTTTTTAATAAAAAAAAAAAAAAAAACAACAAGAAAAGACAAAGACAAGGCAAAGGCATTACAGCTTCTCTGGACGCTGGGTGCACTTGGTACAGAGCCAGAACACACCTTTCTTGGAGAGACACTTTCTTTATATACTTTTTTACTGTAATAGCTTGTTGTATAATTCTAATGAAGTTCTTTTGAAGAATTCAGTTAATCTGTCCATCTGTATTGTCGTTTGTTAATTCCCAGTAGAGAGGTCTCTTATCCAGGAATATCTTGACAGAAATAGAAGTTTGCATAGTTATTTGTCAATTTGGCAGAGGAGTCTCTCATCCAGGAATATCTTGATAGGAGTAAATCGCCTCCCTTGAGGGGTGGTTTGTGAGTGATATTTCACATAGCAACGTTAGTTATTTCTCAACTATTAAGCAAAACTAGAACGGCTACATTTCTACACAAACACTGCTTCTACAAGGATCAATATTATACACATAGCATTCATTATTTGCGAAAAACCAACACTATAATATGCATTTATAACACTGAGAAGAAATTCCTCCTGACGGCCAACCTAAACCTCCCCTGGTGCAGGATCGGGACGGGACGGGACGGGACGGGACGGGACGAAGCCCCGACCCCCGGCGGCCGACTTTACCCCGCACTCCGATCCGCGCTCCGCTCCCATCCCATCCCGTCCCATCCCGTCCCATCCCGTCCCATCCCATCCCGTCCCTGTCCGTAGTTCCGTCCCGTCCCGTCCCGTCCCGTCCCATCCCATCCCATCCCATCCCATCCCGTCCCTGTCCGTAGTTCCGTCCCGTCCCGTCCCGTCCCATCCCATCCCGTCCCGTCCCTGTCCGTAGTTCCGTCCTGTCCCGTCCCGTCCCATCCCATCCCATCCCGTCCCATCCCATCCCATTCCGTCCCTGTCCGTAGTTCCGTCCCGTCCCGTCCCGTCCCCGCCCTTCGGCGGAGGGCGGGAGCGCATGCGCGGAGC
>JAHLSL010000019.1:15652839-15666264 GCA_025920805.1 Petroica traversi
GGCTGAGGGCTCGGCCCGCCGGGGCTCCCGGGGCCGTGTCGGGCCGAGGGGCCGGAGGGTTTCGCTGGCGGTGCGCCTTGTGTTTGTTTGTGTGTGCGCCAGGCGTGTAAACACGGGAGCTCCCCTCCCGAGCCGCTGCTGCGGCAGGGAGCACGTTCCCGGCTGCTGTGCCTGCAGCCGAGCCGCTGGTTTGTTCGTTCAGCTGAAAATCTGTGTTTGTTAAAGAATGTTTGCGAAAGAAAGTAGTGTTCCGTAATGTGGTGTCAATAATCTGACATTAGAACAATTAGAATTCTGACATTGGAAGCTGAAGTACCAGTAAGCAAAAAGCCGGAGGGTTCCGAGAGTGCCCTGGCAGTCTGGGGAAAGTGTAAAATACTACAAGCCTTAATTTTTACATTCCTTTGGGGAAATAAAGTAGAGCTTTATATTTACTTTAACGGAAAGTTGATAGTTTTCCCCCTTTTTTGTGCATATAGAGAGGATTGCAAAAGGTCGGGAGTCCTGTAGATTTAAGAAATGTAATTTGCACAGTGCAGTCATGTTTTTTATTATGTCCAGATAAATGGTTGAGAAAGTAACTTTTTTCTTAGAAAACTGTGTCATACGTCAGTTAGGCTTAAGAACAAGCCTAATTCTTGACCACAGACTAAAAAGCAAATAATCAACCATAGTAAAACTGTCCCCACAGAAAGTAAACAAAGCCATGGGGATCTTTGGTTTGGGCTGACTACCTAGAGTAGTGCAGTTCTAAAAAAGATGCCATGAGGTGGGTTGAACACAGAAATGATGTTTTTTAGCTGCGTAATGTTACTTTCTAATCATAACTGAATCCTTTATGAGACTGTTTAGAAGTTTTCCTCCAACCAGAGGGACAACACGACCCAGATTGTGTTAGAGATCCAGAGTGGCAGAAGTGAGGTGACTTTCAGTCCTTCTTTCAAGTGAATGAGTGACAAACAGGAGTGGGTGTCAGGTGGTGCCTTTCATTTGGTTATGTTCATGACTTTCTACATAATTCTTCAGTAAAAGACTAATAAATATAAAGATTCAAGGGAAATCAAGAGTGAGGAAGGTTCAGTGACTTGCATCAGTAATTAAAAATCAAGGCAGAAATCTTATAAAGAGAAACAAGATCTGTTCCCTCACTACCCTGATGTCTGTTTTGCTGTCCTTCTCTGCTTTTGGGATGAGTGCTGGGAGCTGCATTAGGGTTTTGCAACCAGACCTGAGCACATGAGGATGCTGGGGGTTCTAGAATGAAATAGAATAGTGTACTCTTGGCACAAAGTGAATTAAAGTATTTGGGAATTGTAATAACTTCTCTTTTATGTAATTTGTTGTTTAAAAAGAGATAGAGATCATACAACAGTGGGTTTTGTAGGCAGTGCCTCTTCTCTCTACTTGTAATAAGGATATTTTCACAGTTGCGTGAAGTGCAGTTTTGTACTGAACCAGGTACAGTGTCCTGGATTAAAATGTTTAGTGGGGTGTGTGTGTATGTTTTTATTATTTATTTATACATGAATGGCTTTATCTTTAAAATGCTAGTCAGTAAGCTTTGTTTACAAATTGTATGATTCTAATTTGATTTCTCAATAGGTCTGGGATAAAAGTGAAAATGGAGATTGGCATTGCACCGCCAGCTGGAAGGTTTGTATTTGCAAAAATTACACAGACCATTTCTCCACTGTTTTTGAAGAAGCATGCTTCATTTCATCTGAACTTTAGAGTAGAAATGCTTTTGGTTTGATGTAGATTCTATATGTGTTGTGTGAAATACTTTTTCTTTGCTTTTATGAAACATCTCTAGTGCCTCTCGCTTAAAGCAGAGGCTGACATGCAGCCTGCTCTTATTAGTACCTGGTTATGTTGGCAGTCTCTGGTATCAGTAAACATATCACCAGTGACTGGTGTTCAGGGAGTTGAAAACAGTACCTTAATTTTTTAATTAAATATTTCCTTTTGTATATAGTAAGACTTAAACAAATAAAAGAGGGCAAAAATTAAAAGGAAGATGTCTGGCTATTAAATGTTACAACATCTGACCTCTGTTTTTTGTTCTCTTAAAACCTTTCTGAGAACTGTGTCACATAGAGGCTCTGTTTCATCTGGATGATTAGGGCATTCAGCTTCTGAATTGTTCTTAAACTTGTATTTAATAGGACCACAATGCATTCATCACTCTAAATGGAAATGCAAGGGAGGCTTTTGAATTCCCCTTCTCTATGACAGAAATGTTAACTAGGTATGGAAGAGGAGCTTCATATTAAGAAGAAGATTAATCGTGCTTTGCAAGTGCTTTTGAAAAGTACAGGCAAGCTAGAAGTGAGCCTGGTAATGGCTGAAATTTGATTGAGAACAAAGCTGTACTTTTTGCACAAAGGCAGAATTAAAGTTTGGAACTCAAAGTAGTAATAAATAATGGCCTTGAAATACACTTGTAATAATTGCCTTTTTAACACTGATAGCAACAAAACTTCGCAGTGCTGGTTTGGAATAAAGAACTGCAACAGCTGCTATGTAACTTTGTATAAAGGAACATAGGTTTCAAAGGAACAGTGTTACTACTTCCTAGAATTCTCCAGAAAGTCATGAAAATATATGGTCCCTTGGCCTAACACAGTAAGTATGCTTCTCTACAGTGTTTTGATGTTATCTTGCAGACACACAGTGGATCGGTGTGGCGTGTGACATGGGCCCATCCTGAATTTGGGCAGGTCCTGGCTTCCTGCTCATTTGATAGAACAGCAGCTGTGTGGGAAGAAATAGTGGGAGAGTCAAATGATAAACTCCGAGGTCAGAGTCACTGGGTGAGAATTCTTTTCTATAACTAAAAGATTTCTGATTTTGGCTATGTTTTGTTCATTTGTGGCAATATTCCAACACAAAATAAATATTTTAAAAACATTCGAGGAAAACAGCTAACTGGCTACATTCATGCCATTAAGTGTCACTATTATCAGTGTTTCATAATAAGATGTTCCCTAGCAAACAACTTGCAGACAGGAATTCCTATCTGTAGTAGAGTTAAAGTTGGGCTTTTCTTTGACAAGAAATTATTTGAAACAACACTGGCTGTTCTTGCTCATCTTTCAAACAATAGGAAAGTTTGGGAGGGGAATTTTTTTGGGGAAAGATGTAAGCAATCCTATGAAATGGAATTGTCAGATTTTGATTAGCCTTCCTTAGGGAATAAATGTCTGATGGAAATTTCTTTGCAGGTCAAGAGGACCACTCTAGTGGACAGTAGGACATCTGTTACAGATGTGAAGTTTGCCCCCAAGCACATGGGTCTTATGTTAGCAACCTGTTCAGCAGATGGAGTTGTAAGGATCTATGAAGCTCCAGATGTAATGAATCTCAGCCAGTGGTCCCTGCAGCATGAAATCTCTTGTAAGCTAAGCTGCAGTTGTATTTCTTGGAATCCTTCAAGGTATGTTACTAAAATACTGGCGTTATGGCTGTACCAGGAAGGGAAAAACCATTTTAAGCTGAACTGCTTTGATTTCTATTTGTCCAGAAGCACTTAATGGCTTTCCCTGTGGATACAGTGCTGTGTCCAGTGATCCAGTTACTCTTCTGTTCATAAGCAGTGGTCTGTGCTAAAGGTTCAGAGTACAGGCATTCACTTTAAAGCGTGGGATAGCATAAAAGCTGACTTAAAAACTAGAATTCATCTACATTTAGCTAATGTGATTTATCTTCCAAAACCTGAATGAAGTACTGCTAGATCAATCATTAAAAGCACTGCAAAGAATGCAGGCTCTCCCATGAAACTTGTGGCAAATACTAGACTGCAGATGCAGTCTATTATAGAAAGTCAATTCTTCTCTCTGAGAACATCATCTTGAATTGCTAAATGATGTTGTCTAATGATTTCACCTTATCGAGTGTATAAAGTGGGCTTTGAACAACAGAATGAGATAATGGATTAGCATTTAAGTCCTGTTACTTTGTGATTTTTTCCTTGTGATATTTTGTGTTGTTTTGTTTTCTCTATAGATAATGTTTGAAATTTAACAAGTGGCTTGTTGTTCTTTCTATGGGATCATTTGTAAATATAACAGTATTTGTTTTCACCCTTTAGCTCTCGAGCACATTCTCCAATGATAGCTGTAGGAAGTGATGACAACAGTCCAAATATACTGGCCAAGGTTCAAATTTATGAATATAACGAAAATACCAGGTATGTTAAATAATAATATATAATGTTTGTGGGATCATGAAGTTGTTTATAATATATGGCCTTTTATTCCTATCGTTAAATGTGAAGTGGTAAATAATAATACCTTAGTTTTGTCTCTGCTCCATTGTGTGGGAAAAGAGAGGGAGACCTCAGAATGGTTACTGATGTAAACAGAAATGATACTGATAATTTTAATCTCTGTCAGTGCAGAAATGTCAGTGTTCATACCAGCATTTTAAAGGGAGAGTTGTTTCTGTGTGTACTAAATTACATGTATAATTTTGCACAAGGAATTAACAGCAGAAATTTGAATTGTGTTGCACCAGGCACTGTTTTGTTCAAAGCCCCCTTACAATGATTTTAAAGGCACGATTATAATGACAGAAAGTGCTGCGAATTGCTCATGTTCTCTTGAAGCTCAGTTTGTACAGTCAAGAGAAGCAGAAAAGGCTAGGAAGTCTGTGCACCACCACTTCCAGTTAAATGATAAAAGAGAAATTGTTTGATTGGGAGTGATCAATGTGGGAAAGGAGCCAGAGTGTTCTGTGGATTTTTATGCCCAGCTTCAGGCAATACTCTCCATGCATTAACAATAAAGTTACTGTAACTTACTAAGAAAATGGAATATGTGGTTATCATACAGCAGAAGAGGCAGACAGTGGTCTGTTTAAAAGCATGGAAAATTTAGTAAATTACTGAGATGCAAATTCCCTTTAGATTTGTGAATGGAATATTTCTTATTCCCCTTTTCCAGTTGTAAACAAAAATGTTCTTTGTACTGCGATTCTTGCTTTGTTGTATGACTTGCAATACTGTAGCGTACTGTAGTTGGTGGCTCTGTATCTGATATATTCAATTTATGAAGAAATCTGCTTGCAATTATAGTCTAAATTATGTTTAAAAATACTTCTGGTTTTGCAAGTCTTATCATGTATGCTTAACCCTTTTCCCCATTTCCACTGTATCTGATTTATATAATTTGCATCACTGGCAATTTTCATGGCATTAAAGGTTAATTTCTTGCACTGTACAGGAAATATGCCAAAGCAGAGGCTCTGATGACAGTCACAGATCCTGTACATGATATTGCATTTGCTCCAAATCTGGGGAGATCCTTCCACATCTTGGCTGTAGCAACCAAAGATGTACGAATTTTCACACTAAAACCTCTAAGGTGAGTGTAAGAGGGGGATGGATGGTATGGTGTGATGTAATGGATACTATACAGTCCTGTTCAAATAGTTTCTGCAAAGCAAAAGTAATAACTTAATGTATGCAGGATTGTTTTTAGCAACCTGATTTTTAAGGTGACAAGATTGTGAAAAGGTGTATAATTTTGTCTGAATACCTAATCTATTAACAGTTGTTATGAACTGCTTGAAAGATGTAGTTCTCTCTGACATCATGTTCAAGCCCAGACCTTTGAACAGTAGTGTGCAGAATTGTCACTTTTCTCTTAAACAGGAAAGAACTGACTTCATCAGGAGGATTAACAAAATTTGAAATTCATATTGTGGCACAGTTTGATAATCACAACTCCCAGGTGTGGCGAGTGAGCTGGAATATTACAGGCACAGTGCTTGCCTCCTCTGGTGATGATGGCTGTGTTAGGCTTTGGAAGGGTAAGGTCACTCACCTGAAAGACATTAACTTTGTAGCCTGCTGAATATGCTTGAGAAATTTTACTCAAAATATAATTTTGGAACAAGTGTCCATTTTAGATTTGTGAAATATAGATATTTTTTCTATATTTCTGTTAATGTTTAAGAAAAAGAGTATTAAGAAATAACTTTCTGCATGATTTAGGTTGCTGTAAATAGTTGTTACTATATCCTGAAATTGTTTCAGACTAGAGCTACATAAAGTTGTACTTTTAAAAAGTAAGATAGATCTTTTCCCGCTGCTAAACCCAGAAAACCTACATTGAGTCACAATGTTCAGGCAAACGGCTTTTTTCTGTTTGCATTTTTAAAAGTAAACAAACAAACAAATGCACCCCCCTCCATGAACCAACACAACAACAAAAACAAAAATGTGTAAGGCAGTTTCCTTATACATTCTTGTTTGTTCCTCAGTATTGTAATAGTGGAAACTGAGTTTTAAACTATGGACAGGCAGAAATTATCAGGCAGCTAAAGGGCCAGATCCTCAGCTGTTTGAAATCTATGTATTGGTATTGAAGTTCAATTCTGATTCACACCAGGTGTGTGGCATTTGAAACATATTTTAGGGAAAGCTGAGCTTCAGAAGAGAATCTAACAGTTTCTGTATATCTGTGTTTGCAGCTAATTACATGGACAACTGGAAGTGTACTGGTATTCTGAAAGGTAACGGGAGTCCGGTGAATGGTAGTTCTCAGCAGGGAATTTTTAATACCTCTCTAGGTTCAGCCAATACAAGCCTACAAAATTCACTAAATGGATCATCTGCCAGCAGGTAGGTTAATTAGTAGAGAGACTGATTTTCAGTAAAAAGCCTTTTCTCTGAATCTTCTTAATTTCATTTAGCTCTTGATTTGTTTTACATGTGCTTAAATTGCAATGTCATTTATGGCATGAATCCTTCTACAAGCTCTTCTGGTTTTGCTCTGTGTTTTGTCTATTATACCAGTGTTAAGAGGAAAGTGAACAAAACAGTAAGTCATACTGAATCAGTCTGTATAAGTAAGCAATGTAAATCACTGTTTTCATTTTTAGTCCTTCCATATTATTAAAAACAACATTTCTGAAATAGTTTCAAAGAAGAAGCTTCATCTTACTGGTGTGTAACTGCCCTTTTGTTTTAGATACTTGTTTAACAGTGAAGCAAAAATACCAGCAACAAATTCTGTTTTTCTCTGGAATAATGTAGCAGAAGGGAAGGAAGAAAAGCTACTTCATAACATATGGTTTCAACAATCAAATATTAGTGTTAGTTTACCTGGTTTTTGCAGGTGTCAATTGAATAAAATTGTGGTTTTTAAAATTCTCCTCATATGGCCTTCATATTGCAGATAATTTGCCTTAATCTGTTAGGTTTTTATTCTGTAATAGTTGCTGTTCAGTGGATAAATTTTACTGCCTCTTCTGAAAAAAATTTTTCATTTGTGCACACAGAAATGTAGAAATACGCTGTCCTGCATCTGTATGGTGCAGTGTGTACAATCAGCTTTACAGGATTGTGAGTCCTCTGCAAGGATGGCATGAGGCCAGGTTCTATAGCAGCAGTTCCCAAGTTTTGTGGCCACCTTTGTTTCAAATGCCTTGGGATAGCTTCCCTTTCCATCCATGTGCAGCTGCTCATGTGGGGTTTTTTCAGTTTGGAATGCTTATCAGTAAAGTTTGCTTTTGGAGAGTAGCACCAGGCTGCCTCCTCTTTCCCTTTCAGCAGTCTGAATGGCAGTTCAAGATCCCTAACCGTGCTGAACAGAGAACAGGTTTCACATTTTCCTCACAAGATAAATGGGAGTGCAAGAGGTGGTAATGGGAATGATGTTGGTCCTGGTTCCAGGTTCTGCTCGCAGTGCAGCAAATTAAATGCAGCCCTGCCTTGGAAATGGTATATCCAGAGCTGTGTAGCTGTATTTGCTTGGGCTCCCGTGGGGAAATGCAGGCTGTCTTACAGCTCTTTAGCATAGGGTGTGGTTTCACAATCTCCTTATCTAAGACTGTGCTGCCACCAAGACTACCCGTCCCCACCCCACTGGTGGCTCTTCTCCTGTCCCTGATCTTGGTACTCAGCCATCGTGAACCTGAAACTTCTAACATTATTTTAGAGTCCCTTCATTGCTCTGTATTTTGGAAGGTGTTTTGTTTTGGTTTTTAATACATTATTCTTGCCTCCGATTTATAACACAATGTTATTTCTAGAATTAAGTCAGTGGCTGTGGAATTTCCAGGCATATGGTGTCTTGTCCTAGTATTGAGCCTTATTCTAAAAGATACACATTTTACATGTTTTCTTTTGTAATGATACTGGCCTGAATTGCATAAGCACAGCTGCTAACTTCTGTGTTAGTGTTAACATGCTGATAAAGATTTATGCATTGACATTTGACTAAATAGGTATCCTACACAGAACTTATTTTGTCTTGGACTGTACATGCTATGTTTCTTGTCTATATGTTTAAACACTTAACACAGCCATAGCACAGGCAGATCTGGAAAAGATTATAAAAGCACTATGAACAAACCGGATTTGTACTCAAAATAAATTTCAGAACAGGTGATGCAGATTGTTAGGAAATAAACCAGTAGGGCTGTATTATTATGTTGATGTAATTGTGTGTCTAGATTTATGATCCAATTTCCATTCTCCATTTGTATTATGTCCTTTTTAACAGAAAGCAGAGCTGATACCAAGCTAACTGGAGTAACTTTGGTGTTTTGCTGCTTGTTGCATGCACACAGGAATGGAAAACGAACTCCTTTTTCCCTTCCCCAGCGCCGTTTGACCTCTCCCAAGACACCAGCAGCCTGCTAACTACTAAATGCTGTTCAAAAAGCCTTTTTAAAACACGCTGGGTGCGTTTTTTGTACTAGCCTGCACAGTTTGGTACTGATGGAACGCCCGGTAGAAAAACATTTGGAGAGGCATCTTGTTTGGAAAAAAACATAAACAACTCACACAACCCCCAAAACTTCCATCAGAACGTATTTTTGAAAGCTTGTCAAATTAAAAGATAGTTCATGATTAAAACCAAGAATTTTTGTCCTTGATTGGGATGGGAGGAGGGAAACGACCATTACAATAACTTTCATTAAAATTGTTTTGAGAACCAATTTTGTTTTGCATTTCAGAGTGTTCAGCATTTGATTAAGATTCTCAAACATTACAAGGTTGTAACTGCTTTGTAATATATGCAACTGTTAGTTGTAAAGGAGTAAGAAAACTATTTTGACAATTGTACAGATGATGGCTTTTAGTAGTTTGATATTGCTTCATTTATATTTTTTAGTATGACTTCAAATAAATGTTTTGTAAGTACTGTCATACTTCCTTCATCCTAAAAGAAGTACTTTTTCTGATATGTGTTTGTACATTCCTATGGTAATAATTACAATTACAGGGAGAGCTTAAATTCTCTAAACATAGTATCCTTTAAAAATGCAAACACTTTAGCCATATGAAGATATAAACCAAAACACAGCTTGTTAATTGTCCCATAGTTTCATTAATAAACTGATAGCTGTTCTTTGATGTAAGTCCACAGAATTGTAAACAAGAGAGAAAACATAATATAGTTAGTTGTACTAAAATGCACAAGTGTTACGGGTAAGTTCTAATAAAGACAGCAGCAGAATGGCATGGAGTGGCATAATTCTGAATCTTGTGTTCACGAGGAATCTTGAATTTACACTGAGGATTTTGCAAAAATATGTAAATAGATACAAAGACTGTATTTCATTCAAAGTAGCTATTCTCTGTAAATGTATACCATTAATGTAAAAACAACGTTTTTACGTCTATATTAGAAATGCTGTGAAGTTAATCTGAGTTAGACGTATATGCAGCAAATGTACTTTGATAATATTTAATGTATATTTTGTGTCACAAACAAACCATTACTGAAAGCTGTTAACAAATCACAGAAATGCTGGGAGAATGAAAGCCTGTTAATAGCTGTACTATGCCACCCTCTTGATTTCCAAACTGATCCATTCTTTTGTAAAAATGTATACTAGGACTGTGACTGTGGTATTCTTTTCAGTGAATTTCAGTGGAAAAGACTGTATTATTTTGCTTTTAAGAAGAGTTTCCAGATTTGTCTTGTTTTGAATTACAAGCCTTGATTTCTGCTATTATGTTCTATTGGTTTTGGCATGGATATACTAAAGCCTTTTTTTTTTCCAGCATGTCTTTTCTCCCCTTTGGTTCTCCTTGTATTTACTACCTTTCTCTTCTTTTCTTGTTTTGTTTTTTGTTTTGTTTGGTTTTTTGTTTTGGTGTTTTGTTCCTTTCTTAATTGTTTCAGGTATTTCTTTCCCCCTCTGGATTCCCCACGGGCTGGATCGAGATGGTCCAGCCATGCCCAGCTCCTTCCTCCTCCTCCTCTGATAGAGCAGTCTTGTGATGCTGACACTGCCAACCTCCAGTATCCTCACCCTCGCAGACGATGTGTATCTCGGCCTCTTAATCTTTTACCTGAGAATGAAGGGGTTTAGTATGTTACTTTAAATAAATTCTGAAGGGCCTTATTCTGGTGTTGTGAATGCTTCTGTTTCTGGCTGCCTTTGTATTCCTTCTCTGGTACAGAAGACTTTTTTTAAAATGTGGGAACTTTATGCATGTTTTGCAAAACAAAAAACATTTACAACATGTTATTTGTGTACTGAAGACCATTTTAATTTGTACCCTTTGAATTTTGGCACCATGTATTAACAGTATTAGCCAGCTCTTTATTGAGTAGCTGACTTCAACGTGCCTGTCTTTTTTTTTTTCCCCTTTTTGAAATCAGTTTAGTGTGGTCTTTAATTTTTTCTTTTTGTATACTGCATTTACATGTGAAACACATTCTCAAAATTAGACATGCCTTCAAGACACTTGTGAGTGAAGAATGATGTTAGATCAGCTTGTTGAAGAAACAAAACCATTCCTGTGTATACTGCAGCAAAATAATTTGAAGTGTTTGGTTACTTAAGAATTTTCCATCTTGCTGTATAAATATTTAAATTTTATAATTGTGATTGACTAATAAACTTGTTCTGAAAGGTCTACTTGTATGCTTTTCCTTGTAATAGGCTTCTTTCTTTTTCGAAAGGTTCCTGATGAAGGTTTTTTGATTCAGGTGTCCATTCTCCTAGCTCTGCTCTTGTGCCATTCTGGATGTGCAGTTCGATATTCCAGGCCTGTGCTACAGGATGTGCTCTGACTTTTCCCATGGATATGCAGAGACTGCTGGAGGTGTTGGTTTCCACATTACCTCTCAGTTCATTTCCAGTGATAGAATTAAATCAGGACATTTTGAAGAAAGTGTGCTGGCTTGAAAAATGTCAAATGTCTTTTGTGATGTGTCAGCACAGCAACATCCCTGCTGTGGATCAGCATGTGGGCACTGACAGCCTGGTGCAAGAGAGGCAGGAAGATAATGCTGGACAAAGAATACATGGTACTGTCCAGGAGTAGCATTACTGCACAGGGTGGGACTGCTGAGTTTGTTGGGCAGATCCTGGGGGAGAAGGAAAAGAGGAGGCCTCTGTGCAGCAGAAACCTGTAGTGTAATAGTATATTTCAATGTGCTTCATAATGGACTTCAAAATTTCCTAGGCTACACCATTACTGTGAGGTAAGGGAGATGGCAACCTGCATTTTTCCAAAGTTCCTGGGAGTTTTACCTGTATTCTGAAAACTTCTTTTGCTCATATCCACCACATTTGTTTCTTTCTTTCTTTCTAAGGAATCAAGTTTTCATTTAAAAACCCATGAGGTACAGTGGTGTTAGAATGTGCTTCCTGAACATGCTTGGAGGGAGGCTGCTGATACTTTCCTGGCAGCAGGAACAGAAGTGTGGAAGAAAAGTTTCATAGATTTTACCAGAAAAAGTGCCAAATTTGTATGGTAAACAGAAATGTTACATTATTAAAAGAGAAGGCTTAAATGGGAACTGGAAAGTAACTCCTCCTCTGAGGGAGAATTAATAATTTTAAAAATTATTAACACTATTACACTGGGATTCATTCCTAAACCAGAACAAACTGTTTCTGGGTATGCAAGCAACAGAACATATTTTTGAAGTATTAAGCCACTCGCAGAATTCCTATCTTGACCCTTGAAGAGGTCACAGAATAACCAGTTACAGCAATGACAATTTTTTGCAGCTTTTAGTAGTGCATTGTTTATAGTTTATTTGGCATGGTCCTGTTTTTTCCTGTGTGATGAACATGTGTTATTATTATATATCCTAATTCCAGTCACACTTCTTACTGATGGAAACATGCTCTTCGTTTCAGTGCAAACAAGTCATGTTAGAGCACAGTGGCCAAGTACTTTAACCTCAGCAAATGAACCCAGGCTGGTTTTGTGGCTGATGCCTGCCTTGCCCCCTGCCTGCTGTTTTGTATTGACCTCTCTCCAAACCAGGACCCTTTGATCCATATCCCTGACTTCCCACCTCCTCTTCCTCAAACTTGACTCAAGCCTGTGAACTGTGCTTCTGTGCAGGATTTGGAACCCTGGACATAAGCAGCACAACTCCAGGCGGGAAGATTATAGAAGGGCTCTGAAAGGGATAATTACAGCAGGTACCTGCAGTATTTTAAATTATCCAGCACTTTGTAAGGCTGCGCTTCCTTCTCTTCTTCTGAAAGAATACCCACAATAGCCCTTCTACTGCTTCTCTGCTTGGAGCACATCTCAGCTTGAACTCCCAGGATTAGAAGTTTTTGGGTCTTCTTTTTAGGTCTATGAGATGGCTCTGGTGCTTTTCTTTGGTTTTGTGTTCGTGGTTTGTGTGTGTGGTGGTTTCGCCTTTGTTGTTGTTTGGTTTTGTTTTGAACATATTTGAACCAGTATGAATTTCTGATCATGACAAGCGTGGATTTTCACTCTCGTAAATTTTTGCCCTCTCCATACCAGGAATACAACTGTAGAAGCGCATTGTGAAAACATCCTGGACAGCATTGAATTTGATGTAGATCTATTGAAGTTGCACACACACACACAGAGTGGGGTGCGTTTGGAAGGCACCTGCTCTCACCCTCTGCTTAAAAATATGACATGTATGCTTCAGCACAGAAATAAAATTTTCCAAGTTCAGTAAATAAACCAGAACACCAGGAATTCCAGCTCCACACGAGAAAGAACTTCTTTACACCGAGGGTGGCAGAGCACTGGCACAGGCTGCTCAGGGAGGTCGCGGGGTCTGCCTTTCTGGAGACATTCAAACCCCACCCGGAATGTGTCACCTGCTCCAGGTGACCCTGCCTTGGCAGGGGGGTGGGACCGGAGGATCTCCAGAGGCCCCTTCCAACCCTATTCTGTTTCTCAGCCTCATCTGACTGATACAGATGGGGACAGAAAACAAAGGCGGGAATATAAACAACCTCACGAGTCAATCCGAATGAAGCTTTTTTTTTTTTTTCATTTTTAGATGGGGGCCGGGCGGGATGTTCAGCCGCCCTGACGCCGAGCTGGCACGGGGATCCAACCCTGTGGAAATTTGCCGGAAAGCAAATTCCCGACACAAAACACGGCCACGGCACCCGCGCCTTCCCCACACGGCCCGGCCTGAGGGGGCGCGCGCCCCTTCCCGCCTAACG
>JAHLSL010000019.1:15666664-15744260 GCA_025920805.1 Petroica traversi
GGCAGGCTCGGACTGCCTCGGTCCGGGCGGCTTTGCAGGCTAAATATAGGCTGGCACGGCTCTCAGCGGCGCTCCTGTGGTTCGCGGGAGCCCCCCTCTCTTTAGGCGCTCCAGGAGGGCTGTGGAAGCGCGTCCCACAGGGGTCTTGGCGGGAGAGGGCTGGGAGTGGTTCTGTTGTGGCCAAAGCGGGGTGGTTGCCCTGGAATTCTGTCAGGGATGTGTGAGTAAAGTGTAAGGGTGAAGCTGTTTGCATCCCGCTTGCAGATGCTGATGGTGTTGCCGGGCCGAGGGCTGTTGCAGGCAGCGTTTGCAGGATGATGGAAGACTTCAGGAATATCGCCGACGAGACGTTCCCGAGCTTCTTGGGGCATTCCTTGAACAGCAGCGCGAGTGTGCTCTTTGAGAATGTCACCGTCTCCTCCAACCCGGGCTTACCTGTGGCGGCCTCCACTGTTGCCAGGAGCCAAGCGGGCGGTGACAACAGGTGAGGGTGTCACTAAATGCCACTCAGAAATGTAAAAAACCAACTGAAGCGTTTGACTCTGGAGAGTAAAAGTTCATTTCACAGATTGCTTGGTCGGTGATAAAATTATTTATCAATCAGTATCTCAGTAATCAGCAAACATGGGATTGTCTGTATTACCAATGTAACATCTGCATTTAATTTGTAACTAGTAAAATACTTAACATTTACAGAAAAGTTATTTAATTTTTTTAGACTGGTAACAGTCAAGTCTCTTAACTCAGCTCTTCAGCTTACTATACCCGAGTTTGAAGTTGTGTAGAGAATAATACATTTTTTTACATTGGTTCTCTTAACTCTGTTAACTGTTCACTGGACTTACCTGAATGTGTCTCCTTTTAAGTGCTAGTGTTATGTATTAGAATTAAAACTTGCTCAGCGAGGAGTGGAGCAAAGAGTAACAATTTGAAGCCTTTGCACTTAACTGCTGCCCTGTTACTTAACAACAAGTAAGATGAGACTTTAATACCCTGTCTTTCCAGAAGTGTATGTTCCAGAAGGGCACCACTAGCTACTAAAAACTATAAGGTGGTCTTCCTCTAAAGAGCTACAGAAGACTGGAGAGGCTCTTTCAGGATACATATGTGTATCTGTAAATACAGATTAGTTAAAAAAATGCTAAAATATTGAAATAACTTAACTTACAGGAAATAAGTGGCCATCAATATGTTTTTGGTTTTTTTTTTCCCCCAATAATTTGGAAAACAGGAGCGGTGCATATTAGAATGATTCTGACATGTGTTTTTCTGTCTCACATTGACAGGATTCTTGATGTTTGTGCATCCTATTTGGAAGGGAAACATTCACTTCTATCAGAATCTCCTCACAGCAGTCAGTCAGATCCTGTGCCCGGGGGAAGATTTGCCCTCTGCTTTCGTGATGACATGTAAGTGAGGTAGTTGAAGGCTAAAATACAGATACCAGTAAGTTAGTATGTAGGTTTGTATGTACTATATGGCTAATTATGGGCTACTTCAGAATTGAATTGCAGAGTTGGAAACAGCGGCTTTTCCTACTGGCCTGCAGTAACTGGAGAGCTCAGCTGTGCATTGGCCTGTTAGCTTACAGTGTTTGCCAGCCTGGGCAGCTTTTCCTGCAGAAACAGCTCCTCCACGTTTTCTGAAGAGGGGTGGTGCTAGGCCATGTGGAAGCACCCTCTGCAGTGATGGATGCCACTTAGCTTGTGCAGCCCTACATGAGCAGCATTCTGCTGTTTGATTGACTAATTTGACTTCATGTATGTGACAGGACTGGATCTTCAGAAGTGATGTTTTCTAGGCTGTGAGGTTTTGTTTTGTTGTGACACTAATTAAAAATGTCTTAAGCATGATTATTTAATTGACTTATCTGAATGTGGCCTGTACTTACCTAATTTACATAATCTAGAATTAAGCTGATGTTTCTGGTCCATGTCATGTGTGTAAATAGCAATTTCCACTGATATAAATATGTCTTGAGTGAGTATCAAGCATTTTGCATACAGAAAGGAGCAACAGTTTCTATTAAATTTGCCTTCCTTGTAGCCTCAGTGATTGGTATTTCTTAGGAAACAATTCGTGTTAGTGATATGCTTGAGAAAGCATTGCTGAGTGCAGAAGTGTTGGAAGCTGTTGCTTAGGTTATTCTTACCAAGGTCAAATTTGCTCCTGTTGTGACAGAAACTGTACTGTGTGCCTTTCTCATTGATAAATTACACTCTACATAGTATGTCCCTATCAAAATGCATAATATAAGATTAGAGAGGGAGTCTTGATGGTACCCAAGTAAGACAACAAAGAACATGAATAGTTGTGTTTTAGACTTTCAAATGTTATTTTCATTTATTTATCTAAAATATTGAGGCAAAAGTATGAAATTTTAACATCTGGCATGATTAGCTTATCAGCCTGTGTGAGTGTTCTGTAAAACCAGAAGTGAAGGATAACTTTCCTGCATAATTACAAAAGGTGGTATTTAACTACATGCAATTTCAGTAACTCGTGTTCTTTATAATTTGGTCCCTTATTTAGTGTAACAAAAGGCTTGGTGATATTGTGGACTTGGCGAAATCTTGTCTAGTGTTTGACTTGGTCTCAAATGGGTCATGAAACTTGATGAGTAGATCCTTTTGTCCTTATACTTTTCCCTCTGTTTACAGAAATGAAAGAGAGGAAAAAATAGGTAGAAGGGCATGTGTTGCATGAAATTTCATTTTTTGTTTTACAGTTTAGATTGTGAAACTGAAATCCTTGTAATTTAGGTATGTGATCTTTTATTATAAAATGACAGGTCTCTAGAATCTGGCCTATATTGGAAACAACTGACTGAGACACAGCAATTGGAGGACTTACTGAGTCTTTATCATGAGAGATGATGGTCTGTGTAGTTCACTGATTTTTTCATTGAAATAATTCTTTTTCTAGGGAAAATGCTACACAAATTCAAGAGCCTCAGCCAACTTGTGTTAATTTGAAAGAAACCCACTCAGTGTACGGAGAGCAAGCTCAGAATGTCATTGAACATTCAAATTGCAGTCAAGGGACCTTATGTGAAGTTTTGCCACTTGAGCGATTGGAAGGTATTAAATTTTGAGAAAAATGGTGTGTTTGTCTCTTTAATTAGCTTTTTATGCTACAGATGTCTTCTTTGTCCTTTTTATTGTTTTATGGCAGAACATAAATGGGTTTTGAAAAGTAATCTCTTGCATTTGAGCAAAGCGAAAGCAGAGAAAGCTTGGGGTTGACATGTTCTTGGACTTTTCCTCAAAGTACAAAGCTATACAGCAAGTTGGTGAAAATAATGTTTGCTATATAGTACCATAAATAGAATGCCAGTAGTAATCTGACTTAGTTCCAGGAACTTGGAGGAAGAAGTGTATGTAGCTTGTATTTCAGTAAGTGTAAGGCTACAAGGTTGTTTTAACTAGTATCTCTTCTCTTGCCCTATTCCAACCTGTAACAGATGTCTTTAATTGCTGCTGTAGGTGTAGGAAGCATGCTCTTCTAGTGAAGTTAGGCATGAAAAAATAGTTTTGAATACTTGCTGTTAAAACTACAATTTTTTTGAAGTCTGGGTTGTGGAAGAAAAGAATATTTCCAAACTTATTTGAAAAGCTTGGCTACTGATACTAAGCTTGCCTGGTTTTTTTGCTATTGCCAGTTCTGTGATTAAATTCTATTTGTCCCTTAAAATTCAGTAAATATAGCTAGTAAATATGTGCTTTTAAGCATTATCCTTTTCTAAGCTTTGAATATTTATGTAGGTTTTTCTGAAGTATTAATAATTTTGACAGGTAACATGTTCAGTTAGAAAGTACTTTGACCTGTAATATAAATAGACCCTTATAAAAAACCTCTTCTAGCAGGAAAGTGTTGACTTCAGTAATTTGTTACTGTACTCTTGAGGAAGCCACAGTAACTGGCAACAAAATGATGATGCTTTGGAAAGCTGAGACTGCCCAGTGTTTGTACTTGATAGCGGCCAGTCAGATTTAGTTACTTGATTTTAACTTGTTGTTTGGGAATTGTCTTTTATTCACATCTGTTACTTAAGAATTATGAACCTTTTTTGCTAAAATCTGTGTGTGCAAGTCTAAACTGTTCTCTGTCCTGAGGGACTTGCAGCTGCATTATGTGTGGATATAACACGTGGACAAGTGGAAGGTGCTTAAAATGGTCCCACAAAAGAATTGGTCCAGTAGGTGGAACGCAGCAGTGGAACAGAACACTCATTCCTCCTTCTACTAGTACAAACTTCCTTACTTTCTTGCACTGCCTTGTGGAAGTCCTTGAGGCAGTAAATATATTTAATAATTTTTGGAGTTCTAACCCTAATGAAGCCCTGGCTTTTTAACAAGATCATTGTCATAAGAGTACACAAGTTTGATGTTGTGGAAATGTGTATGTTTGGGTTCTTTCTATGGTGTATGCCATGACCTCCCAGAGGCACAGTTTAACCTTATAGTTAGCACTTACTCTGTTCTCATGTTATACTGCTAAAATACTGCTTACACCATTTTCTTATGTTTCAGATTTGCCAACTGGAATATGTTTTCTCCCAGAAATTAAGAACAGCAAGGTAAAAGCTTTTCCAAATACAGTGAAATTAAATGTTTTCTAATATTAATCTTGTAATAGACTTAATTCTGTGACAGGAGGAGGGAGGGAATGGAACTGTGTTTATTGTCTTATACTGTGTATACCTGAAGTTTATAAAGGTGCTGGTATGATTCACTTTGCTTTCATTTTGCAGATCACTTAATTAGTACTTAATTGATGACTCCATCTAATCTTTCTCAGTTGTGAAAATTGTTGTTTGCTTCTAGCCTCTGCTTCCTTGTAGTTCTTTGTCAGTGTAAGGACCTTGCATTTTATCCCAGTTGTAGCCTACCTTAGTGAAGTGTCTTTTGAGGAATTTTTTGTGGTGCTTTTGGAAATTGAAGAAGCCAACCCCAGAGGTAGCAAATAGCTGCAGGTATTGACAGGAAGGGTTATGCTTCACCCATTTTTATCTACAGTGTTGAAGATGCTGGCAGTTTTGTGGGCAGAGATATAATGTAGTCAGGAATGGGAGGTCTCCTGCTCCTTGTAGAGAACAGACATCAGGCTGCAGCCAAATGCTGTCCAATACATGCTCCTTAATGTGTCAGCTAGTATTTTGATTTAGTTTACTGTCATTTGATTTTTCTAGGGGCCACAGTAGTCAGTGAGTTGCAGTTGAATGTTTGCAGGCTGTCTTCTGAAAACCATAATTAATTTTCCTTTTAAATTCTTTACTTTCTGAACTTGGACTTTTTTTGCTGTGTGTCAGAGATGATCTGTTCATCACAAAGAATGTGAGACGAAGTCCATACCAGACATTACATCACGCTGTTTTTAAAAATAATTCAACTATTTGAATTAGAAAAGACAGACTATTTGCTGTTATTCTATAGAAAAGATAGACTATTTGCTGTTAGCTACATTAATCTGAAATACTACTTTTTGAGTAATTCAGTGTGCTCATTTGGAAAAGTTTCCAACAAAGGTTAGATCTGTGTGTACAATTTCTGAAGAAGCACTGTTTGAACAGCATATTGAGAGATGTCTTTGTATGTTTAAGTTGGGATTGAAGCTCAGTGAAGGATGGAGGGCAGTTTTTTCAAGTGTAAACTCTTTAATTAAATGTTTCAGTTCTTTATTTTGTGGTCTCTTTAGTTTGATTTCCTTCAGATGCTTTTTTGCTCCTCTAGTTTTATGAACCCCATGTTTCTTGTGTGCATCTGTTTTGGAAGCTAGCAGGCAAAGTCCCTTGGAACTAGAGTGTTTCCTGGGATAAGTAAAAAAAGTGTGTGCAGAGTTTTGCAATATTATTAACCTCATTGATTGTTTGTTATTAACTGAATTAATACAGTAGTTAGTAATTTCTAGAAACATTTCTTTGTGGGTGTTTTCCACAGGTTGGTACATCTGAACCTTCTGAAAAGCTGATGGATGATGCTATCTCAAGTGTTCATCTTAGCAATAGCCTTTCAAGTTTTTTGGAAAATGAGAAACTCTTATCTCTTCAAAGTTCAGATGAAGATTCCACTGGTAGGTGTGTTTATAACTCTTGCTAGCTGGGTCTGACTCAATGTTATTGCATACTTGAAAAGAAAGATTCTGTTTTGCTTAAGTATATAATATCAACTTGTGCTTGATTAAAAAAAAAGTAATATAACAATATTAAAGAAAACTGTTCTTTGGAAAACTGACTATTTTATATAACAGGAGTAGGCAACTATGGAATTTGTCAGAGAAGATCACAATTGGAATTTTAATCTAAAAAGTTAAACAACAGTCCTCAGTTACTGTGAATCAAAGATATAGGTGGCACTGTGGCATTGATTTAATGAAGTGGTAACTCTAGCTACATTTTCAGTTTGGGTTAATAGAGGTAAAATTCTATGGTGAAGAGAATGCCACATGCAGTTAAAAAGGGCTTTTGCTTGAATTTGAGTTCAACTCTCTTTAAATTCTGCATGTGAGGGGTGACATCCAAGTTGGAAGTCTAGTTTACCTGCGGGCATAAAAGTGAGAGCTTGAGTTCTGTATCACTAAGAATTTTGAACTTTTTGTGCTCTTGCAGTGGCTGCTGCAGAAGGTCAAACATGCTCTTCTTATTAATGTAGGTTTGCCCATGACATGAAGGATGACAGGGCATGTTCTTAGAGGTCCCAGTGAGGAAGGCAGAGTGATCAATAAATAGTTTTACTGTTGTGAGATGAAGTACCCTTGCAGTAAAATAGGGCTACTGCATTTCTCCCATGGCATCTACATATGTCATGACTGTCTTTTGAATTTGTTTTGTTTGTTCTGGTTGCATAACTTCACTTGAGTGTTGTTAAGCATTTAAGAATCAAGTTAATAGTTTGCTGAGTTAAAATACTGGTGGGTTTTTTTTTCCACTCAAGAGGATGAAGTTACTTTTAGTGCCCTCCTGAGGAGTTGGTAGCTGTTAGCTGGAAATATTTGCCTATTAAGGGTTCCAATACTGGTCTCATTATTTTTATCATGCATTTCGGTATTCAGTGTAAATTATGGAATTGTTTTAATAGCATGTCAGGTGATATAAAATGTCTGTTAAAAGTGAAAAGGATACTTTCTTCTCTTTCCCTAGATGATGATATTGATGATGAAGAATTCTTTGATAACCAACTGGAAGCGTATTTTGAGCAGCTGATACAACCAGAAATTATAAGAGGAGACACCAACCTGCAGAAACTCTCGGAATGCTGTGCAGCACTGAAGCTTTCTGAAAATGCCTTATTACAAGTAGGTTTAAAGTTCAAACCTCAGCATGCCCAATGGCTCTTAAACATGTTGAACTTTCAGTGGTTATATTTGTTGGTATTCTTAAATAGAGTTAGTTTTAACTGGATATTTTGGGTTTTATTGTTTTCTTTCTGTAGCAATTAAGGCAACATGCTGGCACTTATTTTTTATCATGCAATGAGTTTATTTATAATCTTTTTGATCAATTTTTTTTTTTCATCTTGGATAGCAACATCCAAGTTGTTAAGTGTATAGCAACACAGAGGCTTGTTTCCAGGAGAGTCAATAAATCTCTTAAATAATTGGTAAGTGTGTGGAAGTTAAATGTAGGGCAGCAACAGGCTGGCTCGATGTTTGCCTTTGAGCAGTGGTTTGCTCCATTCCAAACAGGTTGCTAGGGATTAAGTGCCTTTCCATTTTCTTGGCTTTGCAACAATAGATGTGTTCCTGGCAGTCTCATGCTTGCCCAAAGTGTGATTGATTTAAACAGTTAAACTGCAGCTTCTGAAATTTCAGAATTTTCCCAACTGACATCAGAGTTTCCAAGCTGTGTGGGAAGTGATGTTAACCCTGTACAAGGAGTCTGGATAAGATGCCATATGTATTCCCTTGCAGGCACATGCAAGGACTGGCTTAGCCAGGAGTTATTGTCCTTGGGGGTAGATGGTAACTGGGGGTGCTTGCTATGGGAGTGTCATATGAGTGAACACAGTATCATTAATCTTTTTTCTAGTAAAGAACTCTTTAACATTCTAAAAGACCCTGTAGTGTTCTTTTTTTTCCCTTTTGTATGTCTATTCTAGTGGAATCTAAATATTTTACATTTTTTATTTAAAGGAGAACTTTCAGGGTTCTGCCAGTTGTGGGGCTGTGACTGGAGCAGACTCTGGAAATGCTAGTGATGAAGACTCACCAAATGAAGGGATAACTGGATGTCCTGTGCAAAGAGAAATGCTGCCCAGAGCAGTACAGCAAATGGTATGAAATTGCTCTTTAAATTCCTATTATTCATGTAGACTAAGACTGTAGTAGAAATGGCAGTGTGTTTGAAAGCTTGTTAGATGTTCAGCTAACCACCCAACCTTTCTTTACAAAAAATTACTAATACCACTGGTTTTGGGCCTGTTTTTCAAACTTAGTCAGCTTGGACTATTTTGTGTCTAGAACTTATAGTATATGCAGTTAATATCCGTGCTTCTGACACTTTTCAAATTATTATTATTTTCAAAGAATTCCACGACTGCTGGGGATGTGCTGGATTCCTGCAAAGCTGCTGAATTGCGATTCGATTCCCGGTATCTCCAGTGCATGGACAGCCATAAAGCTGATGTCTCAGGAGTCCTTCCTAAGCAACAAGTAGAGTCCTCTGTCTGTCAGGCTGCTTCTCCTGATGCAGAAGTGCTACATACAGCAAGAGGATTTTTGGGACATGACACTACTCCTGAAGTTCTTAGCGCAGATGCAACTGAATGTAAAGTTGGTCTTCCTGATACTTACCTGTCTCCAGCTGGGGACAGCTGTGAGAACTTAAGTTTAGCTACAACAGACAAAGGTAGGATGCTTTACCTACAACCTGTCTTTACATTAAACCTATTTGTGCAATTGTGACCATACTCTGTTGCGTGGAAAAGGAAATAAAATTGTAAGCTAGGCATTTTATTTTGTTGTCGGAGTTGGTAATAAAAAACAATGTAGCCTGAATTAATTCTGACTTGCTTTTGTCTTAAGAAACACTGATTGTTGTACATTGCACTTAACTATTACTTATTTGCTGATGAAATTAGTTTAAACTTGCAGTTGCAGCAACTTGACCTCTGCTTTTTTAACTTGTTGCAGACTTGGCAAGTGAACTTAATCCAAAATTAAGACAGTTTGCCATATTCCTTTTTATTTTTATCCATAATGTAGCATTTGATGTATTTTCCAGGTGATTTACCTCACAGCGTTGTCTATCAAAATGAGGACGGCAAATGGGTGACTGATCTTGCATATTATGTTGCATTTGATGAAGAACAAGATTTAAATATATCTGAATATGATAACAGAAATGAAGAATTCATTACTGGCTGTATGTGATCATCTTCCTTTTTAGTTAACTCTTGTTGTCTGTAATAATGTTAAGTAACCTTTCTTTCTTTTTTTTTTTGTTTTCACTTTGACAGATCAGTATTTGGTGTTGCAAAGACTCCAGGTTTTAGATACTACAAAGATACTATTTGAAAGCTGATGCTGATAGTAGTCTGTAGTGATATGATATCATTATTTATAGCTTCTTTCTGTTTCCTACTCTTCCCATTAAGAGTGTTTTAAAACAAAAAGCGTTCTAACATTTGCCATTGGTACCTACTGTATGAGCTAAAGCAATTCCTCTCACTTCCACAGTTTTTCCTTTGAACTTTAATTATTATCCCTTCTTGCAAGAAAACAAGAGTAGTTTTGTATTGCATGAGGCTTATAAGACAGGAAATAATTATCAATGAGGAATTACTACAAAATCAAATAGAATGTGAATACAGAATTTGAGAGACTTGAAAGTGTTGAATTGGCTAGCTGCTGGTTTGTTTGTTTTTTTTTTTTTGTGAAGTCCCTTAGGAATGTCCTGATTCTGAAAAATGGTACTATTACTGAAAAATGTTGGAGCTTATTGAGGGTCTTTATGGGACTCTCATATTCCCTTGAATTCCAGGCTTTTTGAACCTCTGTTTACTTAAAAAGTTGTTTATTATCCTTAAGCTATGTCAGACTGGGTGTGTGTGTATTTGTCATATAGGCTTGGATAATACACATGTAGTGCCATAGACAGATTGATTCCTTAGCCCCAAAATGGCATCTGCTCATCTGTTTTATAAGAGATGAAGCATTGTGTGCACCAGAATTTCTCCTAATCTCTTCTAGTTTCTAAAGCTGATGTGTGGATGAGCTAATGTATTCTCAAGATGTCCACGGTCCACTTAAAGGTTCTTCTTTCTTTCAAAGTGAATGCTGTCTAACACTGTATATTTTTAATGAGTAACCAGACAGGGTTGAAATAATGTTTTTCTACACTGTTGTGGTTTTCTGATGGTTCAGGTAAATATTCCCCCATTTGGGAGACATTTTCCCAGCTATTATGTCAGTAACGTAGACCTCTTTCATTATTTTTCAAATACTATTGTATTTCAGACACCTCCCTGAATCTTAGAGTTGTCAAGTGATTAGAATATTTGACTTGTAAATTTTTCCAAGGCTACTTAGGTTTTTCCCACCGGATAGGTTTTTAAACACTTCTGCTTTCAAGTCGATGGGCTTACCTCTTTGCATGGTAGATGATAACACACTGACAGATTCCATGTGCTTGGCATTTTTCTGGCTGCTAGTCAGCTTGTCTGTCTGCAGTGGTGTTTGACAGCTGGAGAAATGTGATTTGTAAGGACAGAAAGGAAATGTTACATCTGATTCTTCGGAGTCTCATTTATGACATGTCCCTCTGTCAGCAAATTGTGTACACAGTGTGTTCTTGTATGGAATAGTGCAGGAGTGCTCACTTGGCAGTGTTGGGTGCTTCAGAAAGTCTCTGGAGGCTGTAGGGCTCATATAGAAGATTAAGAACTGCTACTGACTGAGAATTCAACTGGATATAACAATGTGTCATTGACAGTGCCAGGTTGCCTTTAGGAGATGAAGTTGGATTCCTCAATAAAGATGTATTCCAACTTTGTTTCTTTCCTCAGAGAGCATGTATTACAACTTCCCATGAGTTCTTTTATGGACAACAGCTGTAGTCACCTTACAAGTTTGCATCTGTTCTTAGCTGTTGCCCTGTGCCCTCTATGTTTAGGGATGCTCTGTATATAAAGCTATATATTTTTTAAAGCTTTGATGAGCTTAATAAGACATTAACATAGCAATCAGGTGGTAGAGCAGTATCTCTTGATGAGTTTTTCACATAATTTTGGTGAAGGGACTCTTAAGTTAGCTGTTCTGTAGATGGTAATTTTGAAAATAGTACAGGCATTTGAATTCAAAAGTATGATTGAGTTATTTGGCCTGTTAATTTGCATGGGATTTTCATGAACTAGTAGAAGCTAGTATCTTTCTTTTGTTCCAATTCAAAGCTACCACTTTGATGGAAATAATTTTCAACCCCAAATATAGTAAAGGTTTGATCCGAGTTAGTCATATGATATTTGGTTCTGCTAGTATGGGTATCATAACCTATAAAAAGTCATGATTTAGCTTGGGGCTAAGGCTATTAGAAACTTTCTTTATTTACCGCTAAGTTTATTAGCTAAATGCTGATTTTACTTTTACTTCTATAGATCCAGCAAGTACTCCTTTAAAATTAATTTCATTTAACTATCCTCACCAAAATGAGATGGAATAAATTCCTAGTGTGTCTCAGTATCTCAGGTCTAGAATTATATATGCAGTAACTTTCCATCAAATGAAGTTTAATGATGACAAATAGTAATGACAGTACTTAGTAACTTATGCCTTATTTTAATAAATGTTCTTTTTGGTTTTAAGCTGAAGCAGCAGCTATGATTGCACAAGACGAGGAAGAATTTGAGAAAGCACACAGACTTGTGCAGGTAACTAATGATCTCAATGTGAACAGAATAGTTTTCTGATTCACTTACAAGTTGCTACTTCTGACATCTCTCTGTCTGCAGGCAGGAAAGGTAGGCAGTCCAAATGCGTCTGAATTAGCAAATACTTCATGGAAATCTGCTAATAGCTTCCTTCTGCCAAGAACGTCTGATCTTCATAAAGATGCCAGCTATTTACGTTTGTCTTTGGGGGAGTTCTTCGGTCAGAGATCTGAAGCTCTTGGTTGTCTTGGTGGAGGCAGTGATGTGAAACGGGTATGTATCTAGATGTTAATATTGAGACTTAAGGAAAAGTCAAGAAAAGCAACAACTAGCACTACTTTTGTTATTTTGTAATTAGTTCTGTCTCAGGTCTAATTTCTAAGTTCATTTAGGAAGGAAATTGTCTGTGTGTGACAAGTGTGGGTTGAGGATTTCCCACTGGAATTTCTCATGTGAAGTGCTGGCTGGTGTTACTGATGAATGTTGATCTTCACCTTTTGGTAAGGCACTAATTATGTGTAGGATTAGAGGAGAAAAGTGCACCGTATACAGGAGGCATGTTGGAGGTCCCAGAAAATTATCCACACAGTTGAGTGAAATGCTGCTCAGACAGGGGTATTTGAACAGTGATGGCGTCTCTGAATGGCTGTTGAGAGTTGGGCAATGCCCAATTTCAGTAAAAATTCATCATCTAGATTCTGATTTACCAACATCTGTATTCTTCTTGTATCTGTTGGATACTTGGTGCTTCTCTCTTCTGCTGTTGGTAGACAGGATCTCATCTGTGTTTCAGACAAAAAGGTGGGGGAGTGTGTACAATGGGAAGAAGTCACACATGCTTCTGTAATTCACTGGTGTTTTGAAAAATTGTTAAAGTTGGCATGTTCTGTCCTAAACATTCTAAGGTTTAGTGGCAGACCATGCTTCCAGGCAGAGATGATGCAAGAATTACTTTATTTCTCTAAGTTGTGTCCTGGTTTCAGCTGGGATAATTTTCTTCATAGCAGTTGGTACTATGTGTTTTGGATTTAATGTATGAGAATAATGTTGATATCACACTGATGTTTTGGTTGTTGCTAAGTAGTACTTACTCTAAATCAAGGACTTTTGAGTGTCTCATGCTGTGCCAGTGAAGCAGGTGCACAAGAAGCTGGGAGGGCGCAGGGCCAGGACAGCTGATCTGAACTGACCAAGGGGATATTCTGTATCATAGAACATCCTGCTCAGTCTGTAAACTGTGGGGACTTGGCTGGCAGCCCTGGATCACTGTTCGGGGGCAGGCTGGGTATCGGTCTGTGGGCAGTGAGCAACGGTGTTGTGCACCACTTGTTTCTCTTGTGTGTTAGTCCTCTCTCCTTCCTTTTCATTACCAGTATTATAGTTGTAATAAATACCTTGTGTCAGTTATTAAACTGTTCTTATCTCAACCCATGAGGTTTACCTGTTCTTTCCAATTCTTTCTGTCGGGAGGAGGTGGGGAGAGAGCAAACAGTGTGGTACTTAGTCACTAGCTGGGGTTCAGCCATGCCAGTTGTTAGTTTATTTTATGTAGGTATGGGAAGTGTGTGTGTTTAGATTTTTGTGTATGTGTTTAGATTAGGCATTTGCAATGCTAGGAGGCCCATGTTATTTCTTAGTGGTATGAGACACATTCTGAGCAGGCATTGCAGGCCAAAACTGCATTGCAAGTGCATTGAACCTATTGGTTAATTATTAATTTACTCATGCTGTATTCTTGGATATGTTTTATAGCCATCTTTTGGTTACTATATTACATCCCCGAAGAAAAGGCCTCCTGTTTCTTTACTGATGCGATCTGATTCATCAGGAGGTGACACAGGCCAAGAGATTTCACAGTTGTCTGAGGTGGTGTTTTCAGGTTAGTTGTTAAATGGGGCATTCAGGGAACATGTGTGTCCCAAGAATGCAGGTTTTTAGACAATTTCCTTACTGTAAATTAATTCCTTTTTCTTTGTTGTTGTTAGATGACTTAGAAGCACAAACAAGAGAACATGCAAATGTTACCAGCTCTGAAGGTTCAGGGCATAGGGTGGATACTACTGCTGGAATAAATGAAAATATTAATACAGAAGCTGCTACCAAGAGTAAAGCAAAGGTATTTCACTTGTGGTTTTTCTTAAAGTGCAACTGTGAACTGAAACAAAATTCAAATTACTCCGATTATTATTGTTTCTTTGAATACAGCTAAATTGGGCCTTTCAGATCAGCTTGCTGCTTTTTATATTGATTATTTCAATCTTAGTAGATACCCCTATTTCTTAGGCTAGTTTCATTAGTAGGGCATGATCCTGTAGTAAGTCAGGTGTTATTATCATCTCATTTTCCATTTTACCTGCTCCATGCACTTTGCTAAGAATAGCCAATGTGAAAACTAATGAAGAAATCGGACTTGAGTGATATAGAAAGCTGCAGGAATAGCTGTGTCTTCTCTCTTAGAGGCAGATGATTTAAAGTTCATTGAGAAGTTATTGTATATTTGGTCATGATAACTTCTCTGCTATTTGTCCCTTATAGGATTTTACTCCCAGTTCTTTCAACTAAACTAAAACATTTTAGGATTTTTAAAGTTTCTCAGGAACTAAAGCTTCCTAGCAAGCAATACTAGTTTAATCTAAAAAAGCCATTGTGGAATAGACTTAAAAAATCAGAAGAATGAGAATTATGTCTATTGCAGTGTTTATTCTTGACAGCTGTTTAAAAATATGTTAATGAAGAATGTCAATATATTGCTGTATCCTGAAATGCAAACAAATACAAAACACTAAACAAAAATTTTCTTACTGTGGTACTTAACTCATTTTGTTTTGTTGTAGGATGGGATTCATAAAGAGAAGTTTGAGGATGGCTTGTCTAATCATTCTGACTCTGTCTTGAGTATCAGCACAATTGCAAATGCTATTGCTAATGCTTCCACCAGTGCTGAACCTTCCCAGCTAGCTGCTATGATGATGGCACTCTCCAATAAAAATAAAAGAGCACGTGACCTTCCTGGAGTTGTTAAAGAGGCTGAACTCTCTTCTAATGAGGTATTATCCAACGATGAGGAAAATAGTGCATTTGATCTGGAAAAATACCTCAAAAAGACAGAGGAGAGCAAACGTGAAAGTGAATATGAGAATGTTATGAAATATGAAGCATCTGTCCAGAACCTTACAGCTGATACCTTTTTACTGGGTAAAGATAAACATAAGGATGCTCTTGCAGAGGACTTGGTGAATAATCATGACAAACAGCGAGGAACAGAGAAACGATTGCTTGGTTGTCTTAATGAGGAAAGTGACAGTCAGAATTTTTCTAGTCTGTCTGGTATTCCCAGCCACAGAGATGTAATTGCAGATAATGTTCAATATTCTGAGTTGTCAGATTTGGGAAATAGTAAACAATTACAGTCAACAGATGCTGATATTAGATCAGAGACACTGTATGGAAATGAAGCCCACACATGTGGAATTCCCTCAGCAGCAAAAATGGAAGTGGTGCAGCGAGATCTGCTTGCTTACCAGAACAGCAATCTCACTAGCAGTAGTATAGGGGAAGATAGAGGAAAAGTAGATCAAGCAGCAAATGCTGTTCCTGAAACATGTAATGATTTGGTGGAGGGAAGTGCTGGAAATACTCCATCCCTCAGCAACTTAAGACCTGCCAAACAATCTAGTGAATATGTCTCAGAAGGTCCTACAACAGCTAAGCCTATGCAGAAATTGAACAATGATGAGAGGAAGCAAAATGTCAATATAGAGAAGAGAAACAAGGATTCCAATTCTACTCATGGTGGGAATGCAAAACATGTAACTTTTGAGAAGTTCTTCCCAACTTCCCAGAATAGTAGTGGTAAGTAAACCTATATAAATGCAATTAGTTGTTAAAAAGGCTTTTCTTGACAGTAAACTTGTTCCTGTCCATAAATAAATACGGTGCTTAAATTTTGTTTGTTTGCCAGAGCATAAACCCATTCTACCTCAATGTCACTCAACTGTGGAGGATGAGGAGTATAGCTTCAGGCCTTCAACTTCACCTCTGATTCACTCTTCTCCTAGTGAGACTTCTGGAACAGCGTTTTCAGGGTAAACTTCTTGGTGCAGGTTATAAGATTTAGTGCTTCATGAGGATTGTTGGGGTATCATGTCTTAGTTTGAATGTTGACTGTGATCTAGATTTATAGAAGATCTATATTAGGCTAAGACTTTATTATCACTAAACTGAACATTCTATAGACCAATGAAGATGTGTCTTTTAAACTTCAAAGTCTTTTGCTCCATTTGGTTCTCTGATTTGTATCGTTACTTGTTGTGGGAGAGGATGGGTAGAAATATTTGTATTGCTTTTGACTATTTTTATTCTTGTGTCCAAGGTTTAAGGTTTTCTTAGCAACTGAAAGAACACTGTTTCTTAAATGAGCTCCCATAACAATAAATGCCATAAAATTACAACTAAATTAATTCTGTAGTCTTAAAACACAAACTTGGCCAGTAACTAATGATTGTGTGCAGTCTCATAAGAAGATGAGGCAACTGATTTCCCTGACTTAACTTTTAAGTTCTTATTGTTTAGTTTGTGTTTGTATGTGTTATTAGGGTTACAGGCTGTCTGCCATTTCTCAGAAATTAATATGTGCAGGAGTAGAAGTATTTTTGCAGGCATATTATATAGATATTAGGATTTCCAGTTAAAATTGTCAGTGACTTTAGTTGTTGTCATGTTAGCTTTTCTTGTTGAACAAAGTGCTGAGAGAACCTGTGTTTTCAGGTATTTGAAACAAAGAGAATCTCGGCAGTGAATAGGAAACTAATGTGCGATGCCTGGGAGGTTCAATTATTTCATTTGACTTTTTAATCTAGTTAGATACAAGTGTATTGATTTACCTCTTTTAATATCTTGTGTGGCCTTAGCATCTGAATTCGGTTGTGGAACTCTGATGCTTAACTAAATGGATTTATATAAAATGTCTTTTATGTACACCAAAGCCAGAACTCGTAAAGGTTAATTGAGAGCTGTTTTCTTATTTCTATTGACTGCATTTAACAGAACAGCTAATTAAGTTGAGTTTTAGAGTAGTATGTGTAATGTGTAACATTGATTTTCTTGAGGGCAGCATTAAAAAAATATATTTTAATACTGGCATATTTTGAATCTCTTTTTCAGATCTGAAACTGATTTTACTTGCCTGTCACATAGTCAGGAATCTACTTGTAATGAGAATGTTCAGTCTGTTTACTCAAGTCCAAGCATGAGCAGGTTAACCTATGTCTCTGCACCTGGCAGTACCTGTAAGAACACAGCAGTGATACCTAATCCAGGGAGGTACTGGGTAAGAAACACAAAACTACACCTCCCCTTTACCCCTAAACCAAAATTTACAGGTCAAAGTAGTTCTAAATTAGACAAATGTTAAGAGTTTTGAAACAGTTTAGGATATACTGTGCATAGGGAAAAGCTATTCTGCTTCTTTCCAGCTTCTGAGTTTTTCAGCAATTTGAATTTTAGTGTGTGCTAAATTCACACACTCTAATAAATACAAACATAGTAAAACAATCAAAGAACTAGGAACTTCTGAAAAAGTTAGAGTTGATGTATTTTTTTCTTTCCATTTTTCCCATAATTTCTCATCAAGTCGTTCTGTTCTTGGACTGTGATGCAGTATTCCAGTTGTATTTTGCAGGATCTGTGTCTGCTTTCATTACACCTGAAGCTCCCTTGCTGTTCAGCTTCAGCTGTTAAGAAAGTATTTTTCCTGGCCTTTTTTTTCCGAAGAAATGTTTAGAAATACTTGATGTAGCTTGCGCTACTTTTTTCAGGACTGAAACTATAATTTTCTCCCTCTGACAGCCATTCTGACTGATTTTACTGGTTTAGAAAAGAATGTACACTGAGGGTGAAATTTGTGTTCAGACTTGCAGTCTTACACTGATTAAAATAATTGGCAATCTTTTATCTGAATTTATGCATCTCTTGGAATCTGGAATGTGTGTTATGTCTCCCCCTTTCCAAAGTGTGTGTAATTGTGGATGGAACTTTAAAAAGCAAAGCTTGAAGAACCTTTCTGACTTCCGTGCACGTCTGTGTAAATATGAGGGCTCATTCCAGCTATACCATAACTGGCAAAATAGCAGGTCTCTGGGCTTGAATGATTTCTTTGTGTGAGCACACAAAGAAAATGTGTCAATGCATCTCAAGTCCTTTTTAGTTAGTGATTTGATTCAAGGCCATTCAGTTTTGTTTTGTTTTTAACCTGGCTAGTATGTCTGGTGTGTTATCAGTGTTGTTTTGAATGCAAATGTAAAAATACAGCACCACAGAGACTGCTGTGAAGAAAATCAACTCCATCTTGACCAGTAGAATGTGTCTTCAGGAAGCAAACAGGTTAAAGCTGCAGGTTTTTCTTTTTACAAGGTGAAGAGCCACAGTTATAAAAGTAAAACTTCAGACAAGACAAACTTGATTATTTGTATTGGATGGCAGTACCAGTAGTGATTAGACAGGAATGTTTCCTGAACAGGCAGTACCAGAATGAGGTGTGTCTTATGTACCCTATTGCTTTTCTAAAATATGTAATACTGCGTGTTGTATTTATTTGTTAGGATGAACATGCTGGTGAGCTGAGCACAACAATAATTCGGGCCAGCCCAACTCCACAACAGGAACATACAAAAGCAAATCTAGAAGACCACTCGTGTCAAAGAAATACAAAAGCAGCAGTACCTAGTATTGACCAGAAACGAGAAGAAAATGAACTTGCTGATCTTCAAAGAAAATGTGATAATGTACTGGACCAAGAACTGGCCAAAGAAGGTTTTCTGAAGAATGAAAAGCAGCTTCCATTTATTCCTTCTAATGTACCAGCAAATCATGAAGAACTAGACCGTGTTAAATCAGCTTTACCAAGTAAATTCTGCACCTTTCAGCCGCTTTCTGTCAACGCTGATGCACAAGAAGTGTGTCAGGATCAAACAAACAAAGTACAGAGACAAGGATTACCATCTCTGAATATATTACCTGTTTATTCTGGATTAAACACCTGTTTGCCTTGCAATCAAAACTCATCTGGTGAACAGTATGTTCCTATATCAACTGTTAAATCCCATGTCACTACCTCTGAGAGTCAAGCTATTTCTTCTTCTGTCCCCACCTTGCTTACAGGGCATTCTCTTGCAACAGCTCCATTTGCACAGCATCTGGGAACTATGCAACCTACAGGAAATGCAATTCTGTCTCAAGTTCATGGCTGCAGCTCTGCAGGTTTTGGCCTTCCAGCAGGGCTTCCTTGTTCTGGTATCCCAGCAGGACATGTTGAGAATCCCCTTATGTTAGGGATTCCTTTAGGTCCAAATATTGGTCCTGGCTCTTTGGGTGCAACTTCACTTTATAATCCACACTGTACTTCATGGAATAATAATATCTTAAATATAAAACCATGTACTGGACAATATCTTGGAGCTGGCAGAAGTGAGTGGGAGTTGTCAAAGTCACCTGGTGCTGGTAAGTGTGGTTTTTACAGTGTGTTTGAAATAGAGCTGTGGACAGGAATGGTGATAGCTATGTTGCTTATGTTATGGTAATAAAATTAGGATGGTACTAAGTGTAACTGCAATTATTGTTTATGCAAACCCCATTACTAGTTTTGCTTGTTCAATGATGTTCTCTGAATTCAGTGTCTATTCTTATAGCTCCCCTAATGGTCTTAAAAAACACTTCTCATAATTTAGAAGAATTTCAGCATTCTTCCATATTAAGTAGTTTTGTGGTTGTGTAAAGGCTCTAGAACTACCTTTCATAGGAGGAAGAGAAATCCTAGCTGCAGTTTAACTAGGCAAGACGACTCATGCTCTTGAAATTCCATTGTATTTTATTTGCAAAGTAGAGGACATTTCTATTTCTAGCCTAATTTGGTATTAGCAGTTAGTGAAGGCCAAAACTCCTGAGAAGTTTGAACCTCATGGAGGGTTGAAATTATTTGCTAGTTATGAAGGGAAAGACAAGCTGCCAAGTGTCTTCAATTACTAGGTATCTAGGCTTGGCTCTAAACCTAAACAACACAAATTACTAGTAATTTAACAGACTTCTTTTAACCTGCAATCTTATAATTGGTGCTGTTAGTTCATTTTAAAATAGTGAAATATTCCTTGCCTATTTTTATACTAACGAATATATATTAGTTATAATACTAATGTTCAGATTTTCTGAGTTGGACTAGTACTGATTAAATTGTGACCAGTTAGTCTTTCATATCAGGTTCATATATATATATATATATATATATACTTCGTGGTTCTGCATGGAATGTGCTATTTCCATCAGTATTTATTTTTGTGACAGTAGAACTTTAAGATCCAAATGAGAAATTATCAAAATTTCAAATTTCATGCTTGTAGAAAACATTCTTATGGGAACTGTAGGAGTCAAACATTTCCTTGCCATAACGAAGTATTTGTCAGTTGAGTTCATAAACAGGGTGGCAGCCTGAGTGCTGATTTGCTTCTGAGTGCTTGTAACTAACAGGAGCATCTTTTCTTCCAAAGGACATATAAAAGTACCAGAAGAACTGAAGTTCCCTAATGCCTGTTGTGTGGGAATTGCATCCCAGACGGTTCTTAACATTTATAATCCAGCTGACCGGTGGTTGCAGGTCAACATTGGAATACTCAGTGTTTCAGTTAATGGGGAAAAGGTAAGAGATTTGGTTTATTTCATAAAACTGAATAATACTGTAATCTTACCAGCTATCATGTGTAAAATTAGAGCCCTCTTTACAGATTTGTAATTTTTTTCCTGTTTTATAGTTAATATGCACAAAAGCAATGCTACCTTCTTTCAGCCAGGCCGCCTGACTTCCTCCAACAAGCAGACTTTGTGAGGTAAATGCCACACAAGGTGATTGATCCATAGAATTGTATTGAGTGCATGAAGTATGGAAGATTTGAGTTTATGGGTAATTCATTCTCACCTTTGTGTATGCAAGAAAAGTCAACCCTAGGCAAGAAAACATACATGCTGTTACTGCTAAAATATTTTTGCTCCTGTGTTTCTTGAAATCAGGAGATCTTGAATGATGGAGAATGAGAACTATTTGAGGCAGGCTTCAAGCTAGAAGGATTGTTTTGTGGGTTGCAGGTAGCTTTTAGGCCATAAATTGGCTGTCTTGCACTTCAATTTTGTTAAATTCTATATACTTCTGTCATCATAATAATAGTTCCAGGAGTAATATATCTTGAGAACATGAGAATGAGTTAGATTCAAGGTCCATCAGAATGATTCAATTTCTTTTAGTGATGAATACACTTAGTAGAGGAGAATATAACAGAGTAAGCAATGGGATACTCTGAGCTTCTGGCCGTTTGATACTTGGTAACTTTTGTGTTAAATGTTGTTTCTGTTCTTACTAGTTTTTGGTAGCTCTTTATCTAGCTAATCTGTTGAAACTATGCAGTGTTGTCCACAACTCTGTTCAGTTGTAGATTTTATAAATTGTGTTTTTCTTTTTTTAAATACGGTTCTTGCTGTTTTTATTTGGTCCATATTACTGAGGAATGGCAGACAATGATTTGCTTTAAATATCCCAGTTTTTAAGTCTTAGAAATCCTGATCACATCTCTCAGGTATATTTTTCCAGTAGATGTTGCACATGTCTTTCCAGGAGTATGATTTCTGGTTTTGATCTTGCTTTCTCAGAATGCTTGCTCTCTAAAGAACATCAAGCCACAATTCTGTGTTCATGTGTATATATATAAGTGCATGTGTATATGAGAATAAAGATTTGTTGCATAATTTTCTAATCAGCACCATGGGGCTTTTACAGCCCCTGTAACCAATGATTCTGTTGCACCAAGAAGAGATTTTTAAAATGAAATTGCTTTACAGTTGTTTCCATGAATAAATATATGCATTTGTTTACAGTGTGATTAAAACCAAACTTTTTTTTCAGTTGGCTCTGAGATATGCTGCTGTTCTTTCTCAAAAGTCAGGGATAATTAATTTTCCCAGTGTCAGTCTTTCACTGGATGGTAGAAAAGAAACCTCAGCAATTTTCATGCCGACTTCTGTTTAAATTAAAAGGTCTGCAGTTGAGCAGGATGGAAATGGGCTATGGATATGAAGATGCATTAATTAAATGGAAGGAGAATATGTACAAAACAACTGTGTTAAGCAGTAGTGCCAGATCAATGTTTTATTTGGAAAGGGACTGTCTTCTGGTAAAAGGCCTGTTGAAAATGACAGGGTTTTTTTTTTTTCAGATGGATCCTATGAAATATCAATGTCTGGTTTTCAAGAACAAAACCATTGTAGGACCCTTCTCTACCAACAACCTGAAAATACTTTTCTTACCTTCCCATTCGGGGATCTTCCAGTGTATCCTCAATGTTTCATCTTGGCCAGTTTCTGCAGATGCTGAGACAATCATTCAGTCAGAAGCTTTGGCAAGCAGGGTAGTTCTGACAGCAGTTGCTGAAAATCCCAATTTAGAAGTGAGTTGTTGTTTATTGTGAGTCTTTTGTTTTTGTTGCAATTTTATGGATAATTTAATGACACTGGAAAATAATAGGATTGCAAGATGTTTCCTCAAAGAAACCTGGAATTTCATATGCTTTGAGTGGGAGTAGAAGAAAATTTTTGAGAAGCTTATTGCTATCTGGGAAGTTCCAGTTGTGGAAAAGCACTTAGCTGGAAATGAAGAATTCTGTGTGGAAAGAATAAGTTAAAATGCATTACTTTTTAATTGTTAAAAGACTGTGCAAGACCTTAAATGTCTGATGCTTTCTAGGTGTCTGCTGTGTTGGATTTGGCATTTAATGTAACAAAAAGCATTTATTTCCAGTTGTAAGAATTTCTTTATTTTTTACATCAAGTAGGCTTTGTCTTAGTTTCTTACTTTTTTATGATTGTAGAGAATATTTTCTCACTTTGGACTAACCAAAAATTAAAAGTAAGTGGATGTGTAAAGTGCTTTTGTCTTGTGTCTTATCATGAAGAACAACCAGGTGGGAGACAGTGTGACATTAATAATTAAATCTGGCTTATATAGTTCTAGATTTAAGAGTATGGCAGGCAGAAAAAGGCTTGATGATACTTTTGGAGGTGCTTGAGTAAATTACATAGCAGTCTGTGACATGGTTGATAAAAGTAAAATTTTCAATCATCAGCCACAGCTAACTTTTTTTTTTCATTTACAATGATATTTTAATTTTCTGTGGGCTAATTATGTGTTTTGAAATAATGAATGCACATGAATGATAATTTCTATTTATTTCTAATGGATTTAAAAAATTATTTTACATATAGTCCATTGTCCATGTTCTTCATAGTATGTAGTTCAAACTTGTGTCATATTCAAATAGCATTTAAACCCTGTGCTCAATCTCTACATGTTGTTACATTCTTGAGACTGAAAAATGTACCAAATAAAAGTTGAATTTTACTGAAGATCATGACACTTAAATGTTTTTAAGCTAGCGAAAATTAACTGCCCCTTAGTTATTTTCTTAACTTGCTGAAATGACTTTTTAACTATCTAAAACTGACATTTCTTACCTGCTAGCAATAATCATGGTTTAAACTGACTTGTAATTTGAATTATACAAAATAATTTGATTGTGTGATGGTTTTGGTGGATGAATATTGCCCTATGATTGGCTTAAGTGATTGAAGCAAAATGCATGGGAGGTAGCCAATTGGCTGTAACCCTCTTCTAATATCAAAGAAAACATGATTCTTAGACTCCTCCCCTCAGTAGGAGGTTTGTATTATATGTGGATATATCCCTAAGAGGGTGGAAGAGGTGAATAACATATTTTCTTTACTGGTGCTTTTGTAGGGTAGTGTGTTTTGATGGTTTTCCTTTCTTCTAAGTTCTGCTTTGTTTTAAAACCAGGTGGAAACAGAAAAAGGAGATTGCCTGGATTTTGGTGACTTGCCTTCTGGCAGTTGGAAGGCTCTTCCCCTAAAAGTTATCAACAAAACCCATGCTTTTGTGCCAATTAGACTTATTATTAATGCAGTAAGTACAGTAAACTTCTGTATGTGAGAGTTAACATCTTGTGATACTGAATTTTTATACCCAAGCACTGTATGTTACATATAATTTAGAAATATGTCTTGGACATTAGATGTCAGGTTCCCAAGAAGTCTTTTGTTAGTCAGGAAATAAATAGTTTTTAAAGGCTGTTAATCTGATTCTGCTGAAATGATACTGACAAAAATGCTTCTGGGATAGGTGTGTAGTGTTTTGTTTCATGTCTGTTGGTTACTGTTTATAGCTTAGCCATGAGACTCTGGTGCTTGCTTTGGTAGCACAGGGCAATAGGTAGGAAAAGGGTTGTGTTGCCTAAACCTTCCCTATTCTCTCTTCCACTATTCAAATGGGACAGCTGACTTCAAACAAACAGCCAAGCTTGCTGCCAGCAAGTTTAACATATTCCCTCTTCCTCTGCAGGAGCAAGGGCAGGACTTTCCTCTCTTATCTGCTTTGTCTCCCACTAGAAAATAGCCTGTCTGAGAGGCTACAGTGTGGTCCTCTCTGCATCTCTGGCAGTGCAGTTTTCAGGTTTTTGGCTAAGCTGGGCTGACTGCTGATTTGTGCTGTGGGGAGAGCTGGCCTTGGTTCCTTATGCAGGGGAGCAAAAAAGGACTAGCATTGTGTTAAGGTGGATCAGGTTGTCTTGAGGACTAGTGATGTTTGGTCTGGGGACAGTCTAACTTCTTGAAGGCTTAAGCTAACCAGACTCTGCTTGTTCCCTTTTGCTGCAAAAGGATTTCCTATTGTTTTTAGAGAGTTTGTTGGACTGTCATGTACTTAAAAAAACTACAGCCTAATTTTTTATTTTTTCCTAAAGTACTTGGATCATTCAAAACTTACCTTGCATTTGTCAGCTTTGCTGTTAGTGACAATAAGAGATGTAATACTTGTAATACTTTTTTTGACAGAATGCAGTAGCCTGGCGGTGCTTCACTTTTTCCAAGGAACCAGTTACTACTTCTAATGAACAAATGGATGCAATTTCTCAGACAGCAGCTCCATCAGTTGTAAATCATGTGATACATGCAAGCTCTGATGGTCAAGTGAGTAGTTTGTAGTTGGACAATTCTTTTTATTTGCTGTCTGAAATGACAGTGCTGAATATTTGGATGTGCAGTAATGATTTTTGGGCTGTGCACCTTTGGCATGTTTACGTTTTGTGGGTGTTTTGTTTGTTTGTTTATCCTCTCGATAATTTTCTCCCTTGCATAAGGTGAGTCAACCAATTTATTTTTCAGGATCCTGAAGCTGTAACAGTTTGGGTTCTTTTCCATGCACCTAAGAAACAAATTTCTTGTTCAGGTAAAGTAATTTGATTTTCATTTCAGCTGAAATAGATTTGACTTTTAATGTATACATCTGTTAGAATTGCAGGAACAGGTTGCAAACTTGAAACCATGTTGGGTTTGTGTGTACTAATATTTCAGATATCATCTTTTTAGTAACTGTGTCTTCATATGTTACCAGAGACACTTTTACTTCAGTATGAAGCTGTACAAAGTTTGTACTCTTTAGATGCCTGGAATTTGTGTAACTCCTTTTCTGAGGGAATTGAAACATCACTTAAGAAAACATTGCATTAATTGCAACATAGATAATAAATTAGAAGAAACCTCTGAATTGTTCTGACTTCCTGAATAGAAAATAGTACATTTATCAACTAATTTGGCAAGTATGGTAGGATGGGTTTTTTTGCTTGCATTAGCAACAATTGCAGTCACATTTGACAAAAGGGTAAACTTTTAAATAAGGTCCTGTGAGACTTTATTTAAAAGGGAAAAAAAGTATTGCAGGAGTAATGGGAGAGCTTCTGTTATTACCATCACATGACTATGGTAAGATTGAAAAGTAGCTGAAGTGAGACATGCATCCCTAGGAATGGCCTTTGCTGCTGACAGACTTGCTTGTTTTTGCTACTCATGAAATTGTTCCTAGATTCCCTGGGTCCAGCAGATGAGTTCCTGGCAAGAGTGGATGTGGAAGTGGATTGTCCAGGTCCTAGCACTGAGATGAAAAGTATTTCTCTCAGAGCAAGAGCTGGAACAGCAAGGATACATACTCCAAAGGTTTGTGTATATTTGTAAAGTGTATTTCAAGAACAGTTTGCCTCTCCTAGCCTCCTACTTTTGTAGTGTTTGGTTTTCTTGTGTATGTATATATACAAACATACACTTAATTTTTACAGAAAATACATCTGTCTACTAGTGTGGGTTCAACAGTCAAGCAGCAGCTGCCATTGATAAATACTGGAAACATTACTGTAAATTTGAAAGTTAAGGTAGGTTGGCTTTTCCCTCTTGAAATCATGGTTTTTGTGCTATTCATATTGTATTGAAGCTAGAGCTGAGCCTTGGGATTTTAGCTCAGCTCTGTGATTTGACAAAAGCTTTACAGGTTTATGTAAAGGGAATGAAAGATGGCAAAGAGATTAGCTTACTTTTTGTAAAAAGCATATGGGTGTTCTCTTGCTCAGCTTCAGTCATATTTGTTATAACAAACATTCCTATATGATTTTTACTAAATATTAACAAAAATATTTGTTATATATAAAAGTAGTGAAGTCCATGCTGCACAACAGATGTTAGTTAGCTGGTAAAGCCTGCTTAGGGCAAAGATGAGTATTAGCATTGGGAAATATTTGTATTTTCTAACAAACCTGCATTGGTTTTTAACGTACATCTTGCCTACGCAAATACAAATTGAGTTCTTTCCAGATATGCAATGTCTTTACTTCACCTTTTTGAGAATCCATGGAAAGTATGGTTCCAGACTGAAAGATAACTAAACACATTTGAAACTAGCATTTCAAAATCAACAGAAGGAGCAGTTGGTTCCATTTTTACAAAAAGAGGTTTGTTAGCCCATCTTTCTAGGATCAGAGGCCTTGGAAATAGGATATATGACTACTATCACAAATGCCACATTAAATCATGATACTGGGTGCTAATTGATAGGTGTATTCAGTAAAGGTGTATATAAATTTTCTGAACTGTATGTGCAGTAGGTGCACGACCAAATTGTGGAAATGTTTAGTCCTTTAAAACAGGTAACTAACCCTACCTTTTGCCCTTGCCTGCTTTCAGATATCAGACCAGGACCGCTGTTTTGCTGTTGAACCTGAGGGCCTTTTCCTTTTTCCTGGAGAAAAACAAGTAGTGACTGTCCAGTTTTTTCCAAAGAGCATAACAACTACAGAAAGGTAATGTAACTGATTCTGTGCTGCATGTGTTAAACTGAAGTACTTTTGACCTTAAGGTAATGAACACATTGAAAGTCCCTGAGGCTCTTTATAGGGTAGTTATTTCTAAAGTACAAATAATCTTCAAAATACTTACATTCAGTAGCCCCTTCAGTTGCTTCCTTCTTTCACTCTTTCCTGAGGCAAGGGAAATGTTATTTCTATTTTAGATGTGACAAAATTCAAGAACAGATCAGGATCATAAGTATTCATTTGTCTGCTGTAATCAGATAAAGCTTTGTTCTGTACAATACTAATGTACTAGTTCCTTTTGCAGATGGAAGCAGCATTCATAGTTTTGCTCATTAGCTTCTGTTGACCTTCATCCTGCAAAACAAACTTGATTGATTCAAGTGACCATTAAGATTTCACGTCAGAGAGTTTTTGGCAATGACAGGGATCTGACTCATTTATCCAGAGCAGCCTTTCCTCTCTTGTTACATGATTTCCAGTTTTTGCTGTGATAGAGCAAGAATGGACAAGGAGTATCTTCAAAACTTCACTAGTTAGCTTAACCCAGTGCATTTAAATTTAACAATGAGAAGTTGTGTGCTAGTGACAGTATGGTCCTATTGGATAGGTTTTACAGGGTTAAGTACTCAGGAGGATTGAAACTTTGTAATCTACATCAAAGTGCTGCCAAAAGACTAATAAATTAAATGAGGCAGTAATGAAGGTCCGTGGTCCCTGCTGATGGGATTCAGGGATTTGTCAGCAGGCATCACAGGCAGCTAGAATGGAGGTTCCTGAGTTTTGTTCTTGATGTGAAGTCTGACTGTGCTATAGGAAATAATTCAGCCTGTTATTTAAAAGCTAGATTTCCTTCCTTGGTGCTCCTGGATATCTCACACCTGTAAAAATTCAATGAGTTTTCTCATTCAAAAGGCATCTTTTTAATTTATAGCCAGACTTTGTTTCTTTCTAAAACTAGTCTGTCCAAATAATTAGAAATTAGTATGGACAGAAAGTACTTTGCTGAGATGTAGTGTCTGAAATGTTTATCTGAATCATTTCCAGATAAAATACTTCAAAATACTGTGTGAGGTACATGTGGCATGTGTATTTACAGCCCAAAGGATTTAAATTTAGGGCTGTGCATAAAGCTGGCCTTTGTCATAAAATAAAAAATTATTTGTATTTGTATTTCCCCTTAAGAAGGTAATTTTAAAAAGGCCTATCTGTAATATTTTTCAGTTATGTTTTGATTTCATCAGCCTATCTTGTTCTGTTGTGGGATTTACATTTATTTGTTTATTTTTAAAGTATTTTGAAAATCCTTGTGCTGCCATGTGGGCCTCAGTATGAAGTGATGATAAAAGGTGAGGTAGAATCTGGGAAAAACAGACCTGTGTCCTCAGCTGCTGAGTGCTCAGACATTCCACCCATCCTCTCCAATAAACAGTTTGTTGCCTGGGGAGCAGTGCCACTTGGATCATCAGTGTAAGTATAAGTTGGACAGTCATTCATATAGAATATCAAATTAAGTATTTAATATTGAACTTACTTGAAGTTAAATTTCCTATTCACTTTGATAATTCTCAGTCATTTGTTCTATGCCTCAAGTGAATATTACAGTTATTTTTCTTGTGGAAGAAAGTTTGGGAAACAAACTGATCTTGTTTTAGCTTGTGTATTCTTGACTACATTTAGTATCTCATGTAAGTAGAAATGAGGAGAAAAGTATTTTTCAGCTAAGTTGATAGAAAAATTCTGTTGGTTCTTTGAATAGGTATTTCTCTTGCTAGATAAATTATGCTTTGTCTTGTACATTACAACTAACAGAATCCAGTCTGTGTAATGTAATTTGATCATCTGAATAGCAATAACAGTTGCACATGCCTTAATTGACTTGAATGTGTTTCAAAGTTAAAACTTTTAGTGATGGAGAATCTGTTTTGCCCCTAATTATTAATTACTTTATCCTTCAGACTGCTTCTTGTCTGCATCTTTTTCGTTTCGAGTTTACAGGTTCAGTAATCTATGCTTTAGTGAAACTGTTCATAATTGTTAGGATACTCTTTGTTTCATTCATATGTAAAGTCTGCAGGTTTGCAGATCTCTGAACTTCTAGTAATTATTACTTGAAGGACTAATCCATTGTTGGTCGATATTGAAGTCTTTGAGGAATCTAATGATGTTCCTGGTGGTTTAAAATCAATCAAAACCAGCCAAGAATTGTTTCTGATGGCTGCATTTCTGTTTTTCTGGTTTATTAAGGTAGTGTTTTTCTAACAGTACTTTTGTTTGTTTGGGGTTTGGGAATTACTGCTTCTTTCCTGTATGCTACTATATTTTTGTTTTCCATTCTTCCTGTAAAACAGTTTTGATGAACCCTTGGTTTTAGTAAGCTGAAATGATTTCTGTAATTTTGTTTCAACAGAGTACAAAAGAGTGCCTGCCCGAGTTGATAGAGGCTTTCCTCTCCCTGTCCTCCTTTTTGATTCCAACTGCATGATCTGTTACCTTATGTTGTAGTGGTTTTAGGGCTTGTCAAATTCATCTGTCAATGTTTTTTGACTTGTTAAAATGACAAAGGCACTTGCTCTTGCTGGAGGTGTTTCCTATCTCTGCTAAGGAGAGCTTTGAATACCAGAAGCCTGGTCAATGCTAGGATGTATCACAGAGAAAAAAAATTTTTTTTTTGGTCAACCTGATTCTGTCAAGTGACCATAACTTTCTGTGTTGTTATTACATTGAGAACTACATGAAAAGTTATCCTGAATTTAGTTCCTTACAACTGTTTCAGTGAATCTGGGCCAGACTACTCACAAGACTTTGTTACTGCATAACTAAGTGTTTCTGGATAATCTCATCATAACTGTGTCCTGAAGTGAGGATTTTAAGGGAGTTTTGTACTGATACAATTGCTGGTTCTTTGAAAGTTCAGGCTGTTAAGTACAGTTCTTGAATTGCAGAAAAGCTATATATATATATATATATATATATGCATATTTGGAGACTGTTTTGTTGAGTATTTATGTGTTATGGTACAGTGTAGGGTGTGTAAGTTTGACAATACAGAAATAACTTTCTATCTAACATATTCTATTATTTCAATAGGTGATTTTTTCCATATCCTTTCCAATTACTTCAAATTGACTGTCCTAGTTTCATTGTTTCCATGAAAAAATATATGCAATTAATTTGTATGTGCTGTAAAATGTAACCAAACATATTTTTCAGACAGAAGAAGTTAATTCTAAGAAATGACTCTCCATCTGTGACCCAACATCTAAGATTGTTGATAAGAGGCCAGGATCAAGACTCCTTTCAGGTGGCTGTCATTAAAATTTCTCTGTAGTGTTTATGACAGTTTCCAGGCTGTGTTTATAATTAAAGTGTTTTTGCCCTGAAGTGTTAGTAGGCTGTGTATTTGTTTTGAGACTGCCAAGATGAGTATGGTAGCAGAGCTTAAGCTAAACTGGGAGCAGCTGAAGTAAGAGTGCTGCAGCAAACTGGAGCTCAGTTTGCATCTCTCCAAGCTGCTGTATCACAACAAAGTCAGTACTTGGTGAAGTGGTCCATCAGTGGCCCTTCTTGCAGGATGGAGTCTAGACGAGGATAGAAAAACTGGAATCAGACTTTAGGAATTTCCATGGCTAATGGGTCTTTCTATTATGGAACCTGCATGGACTTATATCCCTTTTATCCCTCAAATGTTCAGATTTTTTAATATAAAATCTTATATAAAATAGAATTAATGTAGTGCTGGTAAAGTTCAGCCTTGACAGGTTGGGATTGAGGACAAAAGGGTTTGTCTAAACTGAGAGGCGTTGAAATGTTCATTATGGGATCATAAAGTATCTTGAACTTTGTCTTTTTCATTGCATATTAAGCATTGCAACTTTAAATATGGTATTGTCAATGGAGTTAATGTGGAGTTTGAAGAAGTTAATTCCTCCTTCCAAGTGTAGTAAATTTTACTGCTATGTTTTTTTCCTATTATAGTCATTCAGTTCTGATGTCTTTGTGTTTACAGCTGCAGAGTATATTTGGATCAGAACAACGCTTAACCAGTAATTGGGAACTCAAAATCCATCCCAAAGAAGACACAAACATATACCTGCTGTTTACACCCACTCGAGTGACTTGCTGCTTTGCAAAGCTGGAGATCAAACAGCTGGGGATTCGATCAAAGCCAGGAATTAAATTTACTGTAAGAGTCCCAACATTACTGCTAATAACTTTAAATGTACTTTTTCACAATTATTGAAAGTCTAGCATTGAATAGCTGTTTCCATCAAAAACCTGAAAATTCAAGATACATATTATGGGTATCTAGTTACATGTTAAAATCATATGTACACTAAATTTTATGCTCTGAACATTAGTATCAATTTTGCATGCAATTGTTTTCTTTGTGAAGGAAGAAATATTTTACATCTATATTAAAAGCTGTCTAAGATTTTACTTCTTGAAGTGTTAAAAAATCTGAACTTGTCTAGTTCTATCGGTAGGTCTTAAACAGACTTGGAAGTAGAAGTTGAAAATGATTAAATAAATTTAGGCTTTTCTATTTCTTGCAAGATCTTTTCAGTTCACATTTAAATGCTTTCACTTGTTTTTCTGTACCTCTTTATGTAGTTTGCCATAGTTGTACATAAATTTTTTTTTACTAAGAAGCTTTCTTCATTTGAAGTGCTGGTTTTTCTGGTCATGGTTTTTTTTTTTTCTCTCCCAGATACCATTATCTGGATACGGAGGAACAAGCAATATAATTTTAGAAAATGTTAAAAAATTGTCAGACAGCTTCATGGTTACACTGGAAGAATCATTGTCTGCAAGACTACAGAAAGCTTCCTTCCACGTGAGAAACACAGGTTCCCGAGCTGCCTATGTTAAAGCACTGTGCTTGGCAAACTTGCAGACAAAAACTGTGATGGATCCTCAGGCTATGACACTGTCTCCAGAGAAGTTTGTACTCAGAGAAGGAGCACATGAAGTAAGTGCACTTTGTTCTGAGCCAATTTTATGAGTTTAAATGTCATCAATGAAAATATCTAACTAGTTCTCTATTAAAAATCTCACCTAATTTTTGTTATGTCCTGTTTCATTTGTGTTGTAGTTATGTGTTAATACAAGCAATAAGATTTTTTTTCCCCCTCAGTATATTGTCTGTTTATTTTATCAGGTGGTTACTGTAACATGGAATCCAATGGAAAATAACTTCCATACAAGCATGTTGGTATCGACAGTGTGTTTTTTTTGGGGAGATGAAGTTTCTAGGCAGCAGTACCGCAGGTAAGATGTGCTTTGCTATTGTAACAGACAGATGTTTAATAAAAAGCTAAAACTAGGAATATGTGCTGCCACAATTATGGTTTTGACATGCTTCCAAAAACAGCGAGAACAAACTAAAAGATGATCCATAGAGATCTATTAAGTCTTGCCTCTGGAAGTTGTTGATGGGGATTTGTTCATTTATGGCGTTGCTTACATACTATAGCTACAATCCTAGTTAAGGATTTTATTCTATTATAACTTTCTTAAATTCAAATGTGTTGGGTTTTGGGGAAATGTTTCCTTTTTTGTATCAAAATAGATCTGTGTTCTGTCTTAGTATCTCTCTTCCTACTGCGTATATAGCTTTAAAGAAAAGGCTCATGAAAAGAATAGGACTGAAATCAGGAATATTAAGTTCCAGACAAGGTTCATGTCTTGGTTTGCTGAATTCTGTTGACAGAGAATGTGTTTGAGTAGATGTGTATATGAGGAAAAATAACATCCACATATGCTTATGACACAGTTAGGAAACTTATTGAAAATACCTTGCTGCTCTTAAATAGCAGCCGTGTTATTCTGCATTTCAGTTTGTATAACTCAAATGCACAGAAATGGCATACTCTGCTTTCAGTGGCATAAGTGGCACTTGTGACTCGTGCTGTCTATGAGGTACAGTGGAATGCAGAATGTTAAGAGTAGGTAGAGCACTGAGGTGCTGATTATCATAATTCAGTGCAAACTTAAAATGGCATTATTTCATTATTGCTTTTAAATTTCATTGCCTGACAAGGTGTGAAAGCCATTATGTATATTATCCAGACAAAGTATTAAACACAGCTGAATGTGTGCATGACTTTGAATAAAAAACTCAAGGAATATCATCTTCGAAGATATTTGTTCCTGATTTTTGTATTAATCCTTTCGTATGATGCAATGCTCGCTATCTTGGAATCCTCCTTAAAGGGTTGAAGTACTTAGGGAACAGTTTTGGTCTACAGATCAACAGAAAACCTATCTAGAAAGCTCAATACAACTGCATAGGTATTAATGGAAACCTTTTTTATTCAGATTCTGGTTGTTGTTTTATATGCAAAATTACTCGTTGATTTTATTAGTCAGCAGGCTGGTATATAGTTCTTGAAAATAGTGGTCTAGCTGGTTGTTTCTGAAAATCTGAACTCTCCCTTGATAATTTGGAAGAGATTGATATTTCTTGCAATGGCTGAGTTCTCTAAGCCAATCCAGCCCCATACTGTAATTGTGCACAAGAATGAGAACATGATTTGGGGCATAGGGGCAGGAATGTAAAATGAAGACGGCCTCATCTGCCAACTTGTGCCTCAAGTTCCTTACTCCAAAATTAAAAATAGTCAGCAGCCTGGTAAATAGCTGAGAGTTAGTAGTGCTGAGGTATTCTTTCCTCCTCCATGGCTCGGACCTTATCAGAGTGCCAGGTTTCCTCTTGCTGACCTGTAGCTTCCCATTTTTCCCAGGACTATTTTTATCCCTGTGCCTCCCAGTCTTTTCTGTTCTGTTGGCAGTCATGCTCCTTGGCTCTGTGTTCCTGCTGTTGGCTGGCACCTGCTGCCTCTCTGACATTGACTAGTCAATTTTTCCTCTCAAAAGGCTTTCACTTGTAACCAAAATAGCATTCTCCTGTTTCCTGTGGTGATTGAAACATCACTCAGATGCCTGATGTACTTATCAGAAATCTAGGTAGGTGTGACTGACAGCAGAGAACAAGTATAGAAAGACAAACATATGGTAACCATTATTTCAGTGTTTCCTCAGCAATAGAGCAGACCATTCTTTAACCATTTTGACTGTGAAAATACTTAAATGTTAAATGAATGCTCCCAGATTTGAGCTTGGTGTAGTCAAGAAATGATAAATTAAAGTTGTGCTGGATTCTCATGAATCCTACCAGTCTGTTCAATTTGTTGTTTCTAGTACTTTGTTTAATTTAATGACTCCTGTTTATCTCAAACAGAGCTGTGATGTATAAACCTCAGGTGGAGAAACGCATAATCCCAGAAAATAACTTACTGAGAAATGCTGTATTTGATGAAGAATTTCAAGGGGAGCAGCTTGTGACAGAAGGTAAGACTATGACTTTTTAAAAGAAAAATATAATACTTGTTTTTGTGTGTCTAATGTGACAAGCTTTTGGCTTGAATCCTAGTAACTTTTTCACTATTTTTAAAATAAATGTAGAATAAAAACTCTGAATTTGGACAGTTGTGTTGGGCAAAGCTTTGGTTTATTTTCTTTCCCCAGTCCAGCTTAGGAGGGATGTGATAGAATGGCTTTGGTGGGTACCTGGCATTCAGCCAAGGTCAGCCCATCACAACAGAATTTACCTCTTTTCATTCAGTACCTATTTATTGAAATTATTTCTGTACTTTTCTCCTAGCAACATGAAACCCCAGTTAGTAAATACTATAGCATTAAAAATGCTGAATTTATTTGGAAAGTATTTGCCTTTTTAACTATTGAGAAAGATGGAGTTTGTTGCACACAGATATATTTGAAAATTGAGAGGCAAATAACTTGGCTGACATCAAAATACATGTATCTTTTCCTTGCTAAATTTAATAACTTTTTCTTCTGCATGTTAGTAAGGAATTCATTAATAAAATACAATATTTTTTAAGGGGGTCCTTAAAGCACCCCCCAACTGTTCAATCCCATAAGCGTCATGAACAAATTTACTGTCAAATCCTGTTTATGAACAAGTTATATTCATACATTGTTTGCTGTTCTAAGGCTACTACACCTAGAGAAATGTGGTCTGTTTCTTTCCCTGTGAATTGTATATTGACTTTACTTGCAAAAGTCAAGATTGTTTTATCATTCTTCTTAGTTGGGGTGAAATCCTAGTGAGGATTAGATACTTGGGTTCTGGAGTATCCTTTGAAGTTGTTAATCCAGTGTTAGAGAAAAAAGTGAAACCTACCTCTAATTTGGCATAGAATCAAATTAGTATATAGCATTTGTATAAAGGTGGAAACTATAATTTTTATATGTAATATTAATTATGTATTATAATAAACGGTTTTAAATTGGTGTGTATTCAGATTTACATATTATATTTGATGTTAGTGCTGAGCTATGCCTGATAACTAAACTTGCAGGAAGTAGTTTTGGAATGATCTAGGATTTCTTAGCTGAGGGATTATTAATTAGGTCTATGTCTTAAATCTCTGTGGTTTAATTTCTGAGTATTATGCAATTTTTCTTACTAGAATTGCTCTATTACTCTCATTTTTAGTATGTGATGTCCCACGAGAGACAAATGATATCCATCTTTTCTATGCAAATATGCAAAAGATTCTCCTTTCTGTTGTTGGATATTCCACCTGTGATCAGGACAGCTTTCAGCAGTCTCCTGGCCATTTGGAATTGGACAGGTACTGTAACTATAATTAGTAATTATATGTATCTAATTATGTTTTTTTTCTTGTGAGGGTGGTTAGGCACTGGAACAGGTTGCCCAGAGTGGCTGTGAAGTTTTCATCTGTGAAGAAATTAAAAACCTGGCTGATCCATGTCCTGAACTACCTGCTGTAGCTGACCCTCCTTTGTGCAGGGTGTTGGATTGGGTGATCTCCATAGGTCCCTTTAGATCTTCAGAATGTGTTGCACAGCTTGCTGTGAAACTCACCTTGCATTGCCTTATTTCTCTCTGCAGTACTTGTTTTCTCTATTTATGTTTTATTCAAATTATTTTATATTATTATCTTCTGAAGATAATAGTTTTTTAGTTCCTTACCGTTCTAAATGGTACTTCCCACTTCCAAACATCCTGTGAAAAAGCTGTGTCCTGATACAGCTGCTGGATTGTTTTTCACTTAATGGAGAATGGAATTAAATTGAGGGCCCATGTAAAAAGCATTGTACTTTAATAATAAAACATTGAGGAATTATAAGAGTAGGCTATTATAATTACTCAATAGGGATTTTTTACTGCTTTTGCTTAATGCAATCTTATTTTCAGGTTTGAGAACTTTGTCAGACATACCACTTCAACTTTGGATGTTCTTCCTGTTAAAGGACCTCAGGGTCCTTCTTTATCTGTGAAAAGTAATGATCTGGTTCAGAATAAATCAGATGCTCAACAGACCTGGGCTGTTACACCTGAGCATTTGACTTTGACAGCTCCTTCTATTGGTAAGTATTTTTTGAAGTTAATGAAATAGCCACTTCAGTGTTAAGATAACTACTGCACAATATAAGTGTAGGTTGGCTAGTAATCTTCATGCAGACTTGATTAGAATTGAGTTTTGGATAGATTATCAGAGGTAATGTGGTCTGTGTATACATGCAGAATGCAGTGCATACCTATGAAGATTTTAAAGTAATGTGAAAGTAAAATTAGGACAGAAAATACTTTCTTTTCATTGGTGTATCTCTGTATCTTGGACATTTTTGTGAATTTTTGTACATGTTAACTTTTTTTTTTGTGTTACAGATGATACAGCAGATACTAGATGTGTACAAATTCTCAACAATTCCAATAGAATGTTGACATTTGAACTTTCATGGCCGGCACACTGCCTTACTATAACCCCACAACATGGATCTGTTGAACCAGAGTAAGTTTATTTTTATAAGTTCCTTTTTGTGTGAAAGTGTGGTGAGGTTTTGGAGGAATTTGTTTTTAGTTAGTTTTAAGTGAGTAACTAATTTAGGAATTCCATTGCTTTTTAGGAATTTGGTTTAGTTTGCTTAGACTGTACCCTGAAAATACTTGAGTTCCAGGGTATAGACTTTTTGTCAACTAACTTGCAAATCTAGCTTTTTTAAGACCTTATCCTTTTACAGTTCTGTATAATGGGAATGTTCTTCTCTCACGTGCGTAATTACCTGGGTGCCAGGAATTTTCTGTGCCTGGAAGTACTATTATTGTTAGAAATTTTTCAAGGAGCCTGGATGGCCAGTGAAGCTAAAGTTTTAAAAATCTCTTTTGCAGTAGTTTTTTGTTTAAAATTTAGCTGTGTATTTAAAACAAAAACAACCCCCTGAAATAGTTCTTCTACAGGGCTTCTCTTCTGGGAACTTACTGTTTTATTTAGCAAATGTGCTGATATTCCTCACTACTTGATCGTGGGATTTTTTTTTATTTTGAAAAAACTGGGTTTTGCCATTCAACCTTTGGCTTCTCAGTATCTGTAGGTATGAAAATAATGACAAGCCAGTTTCAGCTTGCCCATGCCTTAATTACTGTTTTTTTGGAACAGTAGTCATAATATCACTGTATATGTATATGAGACTTTTCATACATAGCAGCGAAGACTTCTACAATTCATGCTGCTCACCTCTCCCTTTTAAATTTCTGTGGTTTTTTTAAGGTTCTGTTCAGAATAGCTTTAAGACCCTGTTATTGAACTGTTCTCATCTTACAAGAAAAAGTCTCCCACAAAAAAATAGGTTTTGCTTTCAGATTCATATTTCAGTAGTTGCTTTAACTTTGAAGATGTTTGCCCAAACGTATTTTCTCTTCAGTCCTGCGTCACTGATAACATTTAAAAGTTTAATTTCATATTCATGTAGATATAAATTGCTGGGAAACTTCCATCACCAGTGAGAACAAACTAGAGTTCCATAGAAGGGCTGGGATATCTGCCACTTATTGCAGATTCAATCAGTGCCGAGAAAAATAGTCTCAAAAAGCAGTAAAAAAGAATGACTTTCTAGTGGCTGTGCAAGTAAAGACATTCTGAGTGTCTCATACCCTAAATTCAGGATTGTCTGGATGATTTCATAAAAAGAGTGTATTGAAGGTCTTCTGCAAGCAATTTTCTTGCAGCGTAGAATTTTAAAATGTACTCACTGAAAAAGAGTGGGCAGAATCCTCACATTTTGGGTCCAAGTAAGTAGTTTGGATCAAGAACAGAGGTCTGCAAGTAGGAAGCAGACCCGTGGGAACAGCTGACTTAAGCACAGCAAGCTACATTGCCCAGTTTCTTATTTTTCATGACCATCTCCCTGCAGTGCCAAAGGCAGTCATCCTGTCAGGACAGAAGCCAGCCAGAATATTTTATACTCTGCACTGTAATGGCTGGAGCCTGCAGAATTCTTGAACTGAGTGATGGTGAAAGAAGATCCTGGGATCATGGCTATTCAGGCTTAATATATTGCATATCTGAATACTTTAAATTTAACTGTCTGTAGAGCATCTTCACTTACATGCTATCTTAAAAATGCACCCTTTTTTGGAGGGTCTAGTGACAAATGTAGATACTCATTCTAAAAGAGAATCATGCTAGTTGATTTTGTTGTTTTTGTTTTTATTATTAGGGGCAGTGCACTAATTCTGGTGAGTCCTAATCCATCACTTGCCACAAGGCCCACATTAATTCCTTGGAGTGGCCTAATCTATATCCATTGTGATAGTGAACTAAAGGTAAGTGGTTTACTTGAGATTGCAACTTTTTATTTTACTTTGTCAGTTCTAATAAAGTTGCTAAAATCTTTTAGATTTGAGTCAGCAGCTCTGTCAACTTCCATTGTTCTTTTGAATTTTGTAAAGTTCTCAAAGAAAAGTAGTTGAGATGCCATTTTGTAATTTTAGTTCATTCATCTCTGAAGAAATACTATGATGTGAACACTAACTGAATTTCCAACAAAATTGCACCTACCACTGCCTTATGCATAATTTTCTAAAATACTAAGTATAAATATGTAGATGTGCACACATAAAAGTATATTTTAAAATAAAAGAAGTTAAAAGAGGTTATTGGACAAGTCACTATAGCTCCTTTTGAGCCACCTAAAGGTAAACTTGACCTTCTGGGTGACATGTCTGTGATAAAGAATGTCTAGAACAGATTCTTCCTCTTCATGGGTATTAATTCGACTTTTCCCTGATTAAGTTGAAGCATAAAAATAAAGTTTATGAAGCCAACACTTTATCTTTTTTCAGTGCAAGAGCAGAAAGACTCCTTGGTAATCTCTCCTAAAGAAAGACACTTTTAAAAGTTATTTTTACAGTTAGTTTGTGTTTTGGGTTATTTGTAACAATGCATAGAGAGAGATAGGCACTGAAAGGATAAAAATCTGCTTTCCTTTTGCATGGAGGGAAGTGTGAGGCATGGTACAGAATTGGAAACTGCCTTCAAAAAACCCAAACGGGGAAGGACCCAAACTGCACATAGTTAACTATGTTATGTTCTACAATATGAGAAAAGGATTTAAGAAATCTAGTAAGGACAAATGTAGAGAATGTAGCAAGACCCATCGAATTATAAGAAATTTGGTAGTTTATAATGCTTTTGTTATTTATTTGCTACCTTTCCAAATCAGCAAAAAGCATACTAAGATTTTACTAGCATTAACTGAAGCTTAAAATTTCCAATTATGTAGCAAAAGTGAACACAAAGTTCCTTCTGAATGAGGCAGCTCTGTTTCTATTATCTGCAACAGAGAATGTTGTAGGAATTGTCAGTGAAACTAGTTGAAATTATTATTCCTGCTGAATTAAAATGCCTAGGTAGCAAATTTCCAGTGAATGTTCCTTCTAAATTAAACTTGTCCTAGAATCTTTAAACTTTTGAGGTTGGAGAAGACCTGATGATTTAAGGGGTGAGAGCTTTCCTCTGTTGAAATGTAAAGCTGAACGTAAGCTCTTGCTGCCAAGGAAACAGAACTAAGTAGTTTGACTTGTTAAGATATCAATACTCACTGTTTGAAACTTTGTTTTTCTCCAAATTGTGCAAAAGTTTATCAAAGTGCTTATTCAAGAGGCTGTTGCACAGAGTGTGTCTGAATCAGACTTTCCACGTGGAAGATGTGATGTAATTACTCCACAGTCTGAAAATGCTACTGTTGATGTGGCAAAGCCTCTCCCCAGGCACCCTCTAACAGAAATGGAGATAAAGAACAAAAGCATTGTTTTCCCTAAAACAAGAACTGGTCAAAGCTCAGGTAAGAGGAATAATTTATTAAATATAGCATCTGTGGTTTCTTATGTTCAGAGGCTTTGTTTACTGTATTGCATGTTTGGGAACTTGAGTGCCTTGACTTTGGTTTTGCCCTCATAGTCTGATAAGTGTGAATGACCAGTTCCCCACTTCTGCCTTTGGTTTGAAATGCTCTTCCTTTTTTTTTGTTCTTCCTATGCAGTACAGTCACACCTTTTTTCCACAGATGGGTTTGCATACAGGCAAATCAGTTGCTGGGTTTTTAGGCAACTATGATGAATGCATATGTATAATGTGCATATGCAGCCAAACTTTTAAAATTCTTATTATAAACTGAGATGATCTTGTCCCATTGATCCTTGCCAAGAGACATGCATTTATATGTATGCTGAGCAACAAAACAGATTTGATGATACAACTTTATTAGGTCCCTGGCTGGAATCCTTGTAGTGTTTTGTCTCTAAATGATCAAATAATGGCTTGGGAAGGAGTTGGTTATCTTTTGGGGGTTTTTTTTGGTGGAGTCTAAATTTCTTGTGTATAACTTTTTACAAATTTTATGACAGTGTTCTTTGAGTCTGCTCTTGAGATTTGTTATAATGAAAACTGTTTCCACTAAACTTGTGTTCATCTAGAAACATAGTTTCTGCTTAAGTCTTTACACCAGAGATACTTGAACAAAGATGTTTAGCATACTTGGTCTGATATTTCTCTTTTAATTTCTCTTTTAGAGAATTACCTGGAAATGGAGAATAAAGGGAATAAAAATCTGAAGTGGAATTTGTCATCTTTTGCACCACCCTATATTAAAGTGAGTGAATGCTTGCATTGGGAGCTTTATGCAAATCTCTGGGTTTTATTTTAACTTCTCTCTTCCTGCTGTGCTCTCTCTCCATGCTGCCTCTGAAGAAAGAATATATATTTGAGCATGACCTCAGTTACAAAGTTTTTTTCCCTCTGTCCATATCAGGGAAATGTTTTGCTCCTTTTTTTCATCCCTAATGTGCTCCCTGACTGTGAATCAATCAGTGCGCTGTGGTAGAGTTTCTGCTTCACTTACTGCTTTACAGAGTTTGCTTGTGCTCATACAGTGTCATCATCCAGATTGCATTAAATAATCAGCATAAATGAAAGAAAGCATGGCTCCAGAATGCTAGACTTGTCTTGTGCTGCTGAAATTGCACTGTACGTGGTATCTCTGTAGAAATTTGAGTTAGGTCAAGGATATTTTTATTCCAGTGCCTAGCTGTTGATATTTGTAAATGCCTCTCTAGTTTTTGATGGTCTGAAATGCTGTGATGATTTTTGATTTTAAGCTATAATTATTATGGTCTATTGTGAAATGATGAAAAATGGTTATGTGGTACTCTAACCAGTACCCCATGTGACTGAGTGTGTCATCTTCCAGCCAGTACACCACCTCTGAACTGTAAGTCAGTAGTTGTGGTGACTGGATTTAGTAGTTTCAGTCTTTATTAATTTGCTTTTAGGGAGTCAATATAAATTATTCACTTAAAAGCAACTTGATTGGGTGTATTTTCCTCGGTCCTCTGCAAGGGTGGTGTATGTGTGGGGTGTATTGTGTGGTTTCAGTTTATTTTTTTCCTTCCTCTGAATCTGACTCATAAATTTATTTGCAGGATGTGGATGGAAGTGGTTTTGTTTATAGGGTTCCTTACTCAGCTTTCAGATTTTCCCATGTTTCTGGTACTCTCGAAGCTCATGGACAAGAGAAGGTAAATATTTATAAACATTTCAGGCATATTAGTGTATCTCAGTTGTAAAATAAGATCTTAAACGAGAAATAAATTTTATCTGATAATGATAAAATGTTGACCTTTCAGTATTGGGTTCTGGAGCGTGTCAGATAATCCATATCAGCTTAATTCAGCTGAGTTGGTTCTAAGAATTCATGCAATCAAAGTAGTTTGATTTCAAAGTGGTGGTGTGTTTGTCAGCCCACCACATTGTCTTACTGATTGGGGGTTTTTAAGGACAAGTTATTTGAGAACAGAAAATTATTTTAAATGTTTTGTAAGATTCCAGAAGAAAATGGTGAATAATACTGGGCTCTTACAAAACTAGTCTAAGCACCTGATGCACTTCCTTGCCATACTTGTTCAAGAAGTGTTGTCTCTTCCTAAAGTTGGTTTCCTTTGACTGACAATTCTATCTCCTTGCCAGTAGGGGGTTTCCTAACCACAGTTATAAAGCACATCAAGGATAGTCTGAATGGGTTTGTAAGGGTTTTTCCTCCCTCATCTTCTCTCACAATGCTACTTGAATTTTATCTTTTCATTTTTATCGATTATTATGGCATTGTGCCCATAGTGATTCAATTTGTAATCTATTTACAAGAATAAAAAACTTATTCCTGTACAGTTTAATAGTAATTTCATAATATTGCAAGCCATTATTTGAGTTTAAACAATTGTATTTGCCTTAGCAATCCTAGTTCAGGCCTATTTGAATAACGTTTACATCATTGACATGCCAGGCTGTGGGCTGGAGCTGATAAGGTACAGTGCTATCGTGATTGGCTATTTTTTTTGCAGTGGATATGATGTTTGCTAATTAGATATAGTTGTAGTGGTCTGTTCTAATCTACTGCTTTCTTTCTCTTCTTCCCTCAACCTCAGTTCTGAAAACAATGCAAGTTTATTCTTGAATTAACCTGGTACAGCACTGTAATGGAGACAAGCCTTTGTTACATAGGTGACCTTTAAGGATGATTGAATTCATATCGTGCAAGTTGGTTTAAATTTCATGCCTTCTAATAATTGTAGCACAGTGTGCTTACAGATTTGGAGCTGGAGCAGTTGGCTTGTTCACAGCTTAGTTGCCAGATGAAGGAAGTTTTTTTCAGGTGCACATATTTCCCTTCTTGGTCCCATTTCTCTCCATTTCACTAATAGAAGAAATTGTGCCAGCACTTGCTGACTTTGCTTAAAGCAAATTATCTGAACTCAAATTTTGTTCAAAATCACTTGCTCTACATATTTCATCCAATTTTTTCCACTTGTGGACAAAGGAAGACTAGCTAGTTGTATAGTTTTCTGCAAGATCAACTGTGTGTGCCACGTGTGTTCTGTAGTGTGTCAATTTTGTGCTGGCTGAAACAGAAATTTGTACAGGTAAAATTGTGAAGACATGAAGATTCTGAAGATTAATAGTGTTCTGCAGAATTTCTCTCTTTTTTTTTTTTGTAGGTTGCTGTAATGTTTTTACCTAGAGATAAAGGAGATTACTCCCAGTTCTGGGACCTTGAATATTACTCAGTTGAAAGTCCCAGTAGGAAACACAAATTAAAATTTCAGCTTTGCGGAAGTGTGAGTATATAAAAGCTATAAATACTGTCTTGAGCACAAATGTTTGATAACATCTTGATTTTACTGTACACTACTCTTTCTTAAATACATTGGTACATTCTGGAAAAAAACTCAATCCCCCCCAAAGATACCTTCTTCCTCTTCCTTATGTGATAATACAGTATCTTTTGCCATTTATGATATAAAACTTTATTTCACTCAGAGAGAGTAGAGACAAACGTTTATTCTAGTGGAGTCTGTAGACAAAGATGTTTCTATCAGTTTTGTTTGGTTTTTTGTTTGTCAGTTTTATTTTTGTAAATAAATAGTGAAGTAACTGACCTATGCTATAATACATAACTCAATGCAGTTTTGGAATTTTTGAATATCCATCTTGGAGATGAGCATTTGTGTCTAATAAAACCTGCTTCAGTATTTTGTCAGAGTAACACTGTAGGTTGGTATAACTGAAATTTATACATGGGAGCAATTGGGTTTGATCTCTCCTTTCTTCCTCTGTTGTTCCTCTGCTCAAACTTTATGGTAAGGCTTGAAAGAAGTGGGTTGGGAGTTGTAACTGGTTTTCTGTGCTCCCTCTCCTTACCTTGCTTTTTATCCCATCCATACAAGAGGAATTTACATAGGACAGAGGATTTATTACCATAAGGAAGAATTCATTCTAATGATTAGTTCAATAAGCTGAATGTGAAGAGCTTTGTACATTCAGTATGGCATGATTGCTTTGCTGTCCTCCTCAAAAGGTTCAACTTGATTTTTCTAAGAAGTCCACACAAAGATTTGTGATCTTTCTCTAAGCATGCTTCAGTAGTAGGTACCTTACTTATCCTTCTTGCTGAGGTACCTTACATTGGTTTTGTAGGTTCCTTGTTCTTTCCAAATTAATTGTGTTGAAAGAGTACTTGTAAAAAGGTTTATCTTAAATAACTCCTGATTTTTGGCTTGAGAGTCCTGTATAACGTTTAGTTTTAGAGGGTTTTTTGTTCAGCTTTCATCAAATTCTTTGGTCATAATTTTCCTGAAAATGAGGAAAACGTCTAAATCATTTGTCTTTTTAAAGCTAATTGAAATGGGGAGAACATTCATTTTTTCTAGAGTTTTAAAGAATTCTCTTAAAATGTGACTAGTTGTCAGAGTTGTGTAAATCTTTGAGCGGCATAACTTGATATTAATGTTTTTGAACTTCTATGTCAGATTTGTTCTTGATTTTTTTCGAAGCTAGTAACAATTAGATCTTTATAGCATCTCTGCACATGGGAAAAAAGTTCATAGAAAATACTTGAAATGCATGTCACAATCATTTTCAGAAAGATTTGAAAAGAAAGTATTGTATTTATCAACTAGGTAGGGAACCATACATCTGTTCAGAAGAGGGATCAACACAGAACATTTACTTAGTGTTGCAGCTTTTAGTTGAGAAGACAAGTGAATCATAATCTGCTTTGTTCTAGTGATCAAGAGTTTTGGCAGTGTTATTAAAACTTTGAAAAGGACTTGGAATCTGGTTTTACTGAGGCAGGGGCTACAGCTGTGGTTAATGTGACTTTTGATAGAATTAAGTGGGAAGAGTGACTGTCATTCAGAGTGACTGAGTGGTATTTATTTATAGCACCATTGCAGAAGAAATGAAAAATCTGGAAGAGCTCAGGAAGGAACTAAAAGAACATTAAGTTAAGAAAATCAGTGGCACATAACACTTTTATTTTTTTCCTAACAAGTTACTTAATTGTAATTTTGATTATGCTCTGCATGTGTTTGCAGTCCTCACCATTGAAGCTATAGTCAGGAGTTCAGATCACCATGTCTCCAAAACCAGTCTGAGAGTCAAAGAAAGGAGGGGTACTCTATGTGCTCTGCAGCCCCAGCCTCTCGGTGCTGCTCATTCAAACTTAGTTTTTTCTCTTCCTGGGGAACATTTGTTCCTGCTCTAGGGGCTGTTTCTGGGGGCTGTTCAAAGATCATTGAGCTGAAAATGAGTATTGTGCTCAGGAGCCTTGGACTGGTATTTGGGTTTAACTATTTGGGTCCCTCCTGGGTGAACTAGTGAGCACCTGCCACAAGGCTGAGGCAGCATCAAAATCCTGACTGCTCCTTCAGTAGGTAGAAAGTTGAGGACTTGGTAAAGAACCCCTGCTATTTTTTTAAGGTACTACAAATGTTGAATGCATGCCATTTTTGAATTTACGTGGTTCATGTGCTTTAAAAAGTTAAGTAACATTGTGCATAAGTAACATTAAGTACATTTAAAAGTATCGGGAGCACAAGGCTTCATCATCTTTGTGTATCTCAGCAGTGAGAGGAGGGAAAACCTTTTAAAACTCTGTGGGCAAAATAATTCCAATTTTCAAGCAATGCAAATTTCTGTGTTCCTGAGGTGTCTTTGGAACTGCAGCACTCAATTGTAACCATTTGGAGTGTTTATGTACTGCTCTCATTTGAAACAGCAGAAGTCAGAACAGGCTGTGGTAAAGCAAGCAGTATTTCAAGATGCCCTTATAAAGACTGGGGTAACTTCTGATCATTTTCTCATGCAGTCAACTTGCCTTTTGATAAATTAGAATTTGAATGATAACAGAGGCATGACACCCATTGGTTTTCACTATGTGGAAAAAGAAAAACTCTTGGAACAAGACACATGTGCAAACCCCTTCTTATCTTTATTTGGTTCTACTGGGGTTCATGGGTTATTTGCAAGTGAAAAATATATTCTTTAAAATTAAGATTTTTTTATGGCTGCTGCTATTTTTGACAGACTGATTAGCAGCTCTTTCAATAGAAGAAATGAATGTCTAAAAGACAAGTTTGTCATAGCAGCTCTATTGAAGATGAATCTATTTTTTTCATCTTCCCTGCGTCAGGGAATCAACTGCTTGTCTAAAACGTCAGCACCATTTCAAAAATTGACATAATGTTGTACAACCAGAAGTGTAGGAGGTTCTTTTGGTTCTTTAACTTTGTTTAAGATGTTGTGACCCAAGGGGACTCCAAAGAGCATCTGGCAAGATTCATTAAGCAACACAGAATTTGAAATTGGTTATTTGTCAAATTATTCCCATTGGGTGATCAGGTCTCCTTGTGTTAGAATACCCTAAATGGGGATCTTGGTGATGGTAAATATTTTGGCCTAATTTTCGAATACAGAAAATACCATATAGTGCATTATCTAATTCTGCCTCTCTGGTGAGACCTTTCTTTGAGAATGATGTATTTTTTCATAAACAAAATCATTACAAAGCTTTTTGCTGTTTTGAGAATTCTGATTATAATGCTGACATGTCTTCTTTCTGACTGCTTGTTTAGCCAACTTGGTTGTTCTTGAGGCATATGAGCATAACATCTGCAGAGGAAGTGAGGGTTTTTTGGCTTTTAGTAAAATCTTGGTTGCTTGCAGCCTTTTTGAGATTCCACCTGTGCTGCTAGTTTGTTGTGAACTGTTTTGTAATAAATAAGTATTCATAAAGCACAAAAGCCTGTTGACTTATTCCTCCTAAATAATTGCTTCCATCTCAATGATCCAGACTCTCATGCTCCTGAAAGATTATTCTTTAAATAAAAAGGATTGGGTAAGGGGAATGACTTACATTCCTGAATACTTAAGTACTTTTGAATGTGAAGTTTACAATCTTATCTGGTTTTGCCAATAGGGTACTAAAGCAGAAAATGCAACACCAGTTGTGAAAGCTTCTGTAAGTGCCAGTGCCATTACAAAAACTGATCTCCCAGTTACACCAGAAAGGAAAGTTTACTCTGAAGGACAAAAAAAAATAAGGTATGTGTGGACAAAACTTGACAACAGTGTGTCTGCAGCTGGGTAAAAGAGGGGTGGGGGTTAGAATCCAACCCCTCGACCAAAACCTTTTTCACTATTTGGGACATCTGTGTGGTGGAACAGGCTTCACAGAGAGTCTGTGCAGTCTCTGTCCTCAAAGGTTTTTGGATTTAACTGGACAGCTTGCTCTGACCTCACATCTGACCCTGACTGGAACAAGAGGTTGAACTAGAGACCGTCAGAGTGTTTTCAGACCTGAATGATCCTATGAGTGTATGTTAGAGCAAGCAGCTGTAAAAATCAGACTTGCCAAAACCTCTTAGTAGCTTTGTATTGTTCAATCTTCCATGCTTTTTCTTTTCAGTTGAGTTTCTAAGTTGTCTGTGATATGCTGTGGTAAATGAACTGGTATTGGCTGAATTTTGTGTATACTTCTTGCGTATGTGTCTTTTGGACACTCCAATTGACTATAAAGTCAATTCTGAGAAAACCACAGTTCTGCATGTCTTAATCTTGCTGTTCAGTCTTAAGTTAATTATCAGTTCTTTTACTATGGGATGATGTGAGTATGGCAGGGGAGTAAAATGTTTGGTTAAACCTGGAATCTTTGATAAGATTCCAGGTCTCTGGTGAAGCGTATGGGGGAAAATTCAGACTGTGAAAGTGTGTATAAATAAATTCCTGTATATTTATGCCAGTGATGCTTTCGTTATTATTTCTGGCTAAAATGTCTTGCCTATAAAACTTAAGGTGAGAGAGTCAATATTTCCTGGATCTTTCAATTTTTCCTGATTTATTCTCAGAAAATACAGCTGTCACTTCAAGTAACATATATGCATGTATGTTTGTATGTATGTATATACACAGATCATATAGGTCAGAAATGTTAATCTTAAATATCTTAAATCCCCTTTTCAAATCAGACAAAAAGGGGTATATGCACCAGAAGACCTCTACGTTTTTCCTCTAACCAGAGTAGGGGAAACAAGCACATTAAAGGTCCACTTGCGGAATAACTCCAGTACAACACACGTGGTAAGTTTGACAGACTTTATCTTAAATAGATACTTGTAAGTCCTTTCAGTTGTCTAGCTGCATTGTTTTTTCTCTGTTACTCTTGACGAAGATTGCAGTAGTGCTTGTCTTAGTTTGCTAACTCCAAAAGTCAATATTTGAAGAATTTTGATGTGTAATTTTTCTCTTTTGCCTGACTGAATAATTGAGGCTATTTGTAATATATTAATATGAAAATATGGTGGATCATAGTTTGCATAGGTTTGTTATTATTCTGATTTACTGATTTTCATTTTGATTACTAAAAGATTGAAATAAGATTTTTTTTTTCCTTACTGTTCAGAAATGTGTACTTTATTTCTAAACTCTGGGTCTGTGTAAAGCTGTATTTGTAAGTGACCTGATTTATCTTAAGCATGTCATAAATTGAATATGATGGGCTTAAATATAATGCACTTTTAAGCATTTTGTATTAAATTGCAGCTGAAATTTGTAAATCCCAGAGAGCCTTTCTACATCAAGCACTTGAAATATTCTCTGAGGTGAGTAATGCATATGCTAACATTCTCTCCTAACAAAAAAATTAACCAAGTAATTCAGTAAGATAAATATCTTCTGTATATGTAGAGTGCTAAAATTTATATATAAATATTCTGAATGTATAACTAAAAGGTTGGGAGGTGTTTTGTTGCTTTTGTTTATAGTTACTGGTTGGGGGGGGGAGTTGTGAGGCTTTTTTTTGATTGTGTTTCATTTTATTTTTTTTGCTAAGCTGTACTCTCTAATCTCTCTTCGAAGCAGAATGAGCCCACACAGTTATTTCTGCATCTGCCAATTTCTTCCCTGCAAATTGTTTCTAACAGTGCTGCTGCTTTTAATGTTAAGCCTAATGCTTCGTGTAACCATTTGGCATGCTGTGCACAATCAAGTCATTCCTTCCATTTATACTTTCTGCACAACAGACCAAGCAAATTGCTTTCATCATGCTTGTAATTTGACAAACCTGCAGAGCTACATCAAAGATTCTTTGCAAACACAAGGTTTGAGCAGCCACTGGAATTGTCTGGTCATACCAAGTATTTCAGCATTTTACCTGCATAAAAGAAATTTTTATGTTGGTGATAGCAATCCCTGAAAATAAACCCAGTCATCTGTGGAGTTCATTACAAGTGTGTGACAGTAGTATTAGTCATCTCTTCAAGAAGTACAGCATCTCACGTGCTCATCTGCAGCACTGGGATTGTCAGGAAGCAGGAGTGCAACCATTTCATTAGAAGTGGTACAGTACACATTGTCAGTGTTTAAACAGGTTCCCATTTGGAACACAGGAAAGCTAAGGGTATAGAGAGCAGAAATTGTGAGCAAATCATAAATAGAGTTAAATATTCTGCCTCCTAATCTGCTCCACATTTATCACCAAGACAGGGCTGTGGTGGTGTTAGCCAGAGGTATTCAAGGTATTCTTAAGGCCACTTTTCAGTGCCAGGTGTTGTAACTCCTTTTAGGCTTGTGTTAGTGCTTCAATTTAAATGCCATATTTTTCTTAAATATTTCATATGAAATGGCACAGAAGGGTTTTTTATGGGTGTAGTGACCAGGATAAAATCTATCCAAATAAAGACAAGTAGATCTTTCTGAGGCTGTACAGCAGCATACAAAGGACAGGATGACTTGATACTGTCATCCTTGACAAAAAAAATCTATTAACTTCACTGGAAGACACTATGATATTTCAAAAATATTTTTGAGGAATGCTGTAAAAACTATTTGGTATATTTTCTGCAAGAGATTATGGACCCCTACTGCATTTATCTAAAATAGATTTAACAAGTTTAAAAGTCAGTCTACATTTTTTTTTTCCTAGTAACTTTGGCAGTTTTTTCTTTGGTTGTAAATGCCAGCTTTTCCTATCTTTTTAAAAAATAATTTCTCTGAAGTCAACATAGTGCTCTCCCATTTATGAGCATAAAGCACAGAAGATTTGCTTGACTTGGAGAGATGCTTTTTAAAAAGTGTTATATGTATTTTAAATGTCTTTTGCTTGAGAATAGCATCAAGGAGGACATCAATAAACCCACTGATAACTGTTTTCTTCTAAACTTGGGCATCTTAGGAAGTAATGTTCAAAACTGTTTGGAGAAGCAAGACTCTTTGCAGGAACTTTGAATATTAGTCTGTAAATAACAGTATAAGAGTAGAAAGTACCATCTACCTATATGTTTTTTGCCATGAAAGTGTACTGTACTAAACATACTCTATTGCATGCTCTTAATTTTGAGGGCCAAATTTAAAAGTAAACCTATGTAATCAAATTTTAAATCTAAATAAAAAAAGGGAAAGTTTGTATGTAATATTAAGAGTCTGACATTCAGAATTTGGTGTAGTGGTTTTGCCAGTTCTTCAATACTTCAGTACATAGCACTGCTGTGGAATTCTGTCTGCACCTTACACCCAAAAGAGTTCTATTTGTTGACAGACTAGAATTTTTTTTTTACTGCAGGGAAGGTACTTTCAACAATATGTTGCTTAAGTGATATAAAGATATGAATTAAGCATTAAAAAAGGCAAATTTCTGTTTCTGGAAGGACTACCAGGTTGCTAAGCCTACTTAAAGCTTGAAAACAGAAGTGTCCTGATTTTATTGCTTTCAGAAGCCATCTGATTACAGGGCAGTGTATTTTCCAGGCACTACTAAAAAGTAAAGCTGTTTGTTGAGTTATTCCCTTCACTAATTATTTTTGTTTCCAGTAGTCACCCTTCAGAGTGTCAGTGGTCACTGTTCATTGATGAACCATCTGGTTATTATGGCTTAAATTGGACTAACTGCCCACACTCTTCTTTTTCAACTTCTTGCAGTGTTGTGTTTTGAGGATTAGAGGATTAGCTTGTTTGTGAAGCAGGCTTCAGACATGCCTGACTTTTCACAAATACCACTTGAAACTGGTGCAACAGCCTGTAAAGCCCATACACTATTCAGACACTAACTGAGGTGCAGGCATAGTGAGAAGTTTGAAATAAAAGGGTCTTTTTAAGAGAAAAAGAGTTAATTGCAGTAAAATTCTAGTTGTCCTGAAACGGTAGTTTCTGATCACTGGACTTGAGAAAAATCTTCCAGGTTGCTTTATTTCTGAGAACATTTCTGTTACGGAGTAGCCCAAAAGAGCTTTATATCTGGAGTCTGAACTTTCCAGTCTTGGTAGCTGAGAGAATGAAAATAGAATCTTTCCCTTTGGCTTAGGAAGCAAGTGTGAGGAGTCTTATCTTGATTGTGAGAAATCAACTGGCCACTACAAAACTGAATACCTGATGTCTGACTTATTCTGCTTTTAGGGAAGAACAGTAATGTGTTTAACACCCACCAAAAGGACACCTGAATTTAGAGGTCAAGAGGGGTTTAATATAGCTGTCATTTGCTAAGAAACTGCTCTGCCTCAGCACCATTGAGGTCATGTGGTACATATTCTAGAAATCATTATTTGACAGCCAGATGTGGCCATCTTTTTGACAGAGTAATACCTAACTCACTGTTAAGTTTTTGATATCGTGTAAGTTTGAGTATGGTCATATTGTTCTTTTTGAGTAAGAGTTGTGTAATATATCAGAAAGCATTCATATATTCTTTTGGAGATGATACAGACTTCTGCATCTCTTCTGCTTTCTACTGAATTTACTTTTACTTCTGTAAATTCTCAGGTGACCTAGTTATATGCAGCTTCACTCTCTATTCCTACTAAAATTCATGTTTTCTAACATCATGCATGTTACAGATTAAATAGTCATACTGATGTCTTTCACTTTAAAAAAATGATTTTTTTAAAAGAGCTGAGTAAATATCTTCAGCCTGTATATCATAGATGGTTAAAAAGACAAACACTGCCAGATTTGTTATGCAACACTTGGCAGTCGAGTATGAGACATGAAACTGATTTGGTTGTATTCCTTTGGTGCACTGTTGATTGTAGTTCACCGTGGTACAATTTATTTTTGTATTAACCAGATTAAAAAAATACAGTACCATCCCAGTCTTTATATTGTGTGTACTCTTATTTGATTGACCAGGACATTGTTAACAAAACCCCACAGTTTGCTGGTGTGGCTGCTTCAGACTAAGGATGACACTAGCAAATGAGAATTGTGTTATGATTTCAAATATAGGTAAGGGGTAGAGTAGAAGGGTAAAAGCACAGACTGAGTATGATAGGTTGGATTAGTGTTGAGAAAAGGAGTATGAAAAGGTAGGAACACAATGACAAAAAGTAGGAGAAATAAGCACATTTCAGAGTATTGTGAATAATACCATGCACTATTAAAGAGAGAAAATTGAAGCTACAGTAAAGGCAAAGCTATCTTTTCTTTTTCTACTAAGTGATTCTGTTCATAATTCCTTATTTCAGTATGTGCCTGTTACTGCTACCTGTTTCAGTGCTGGATATTTCTATTGGATGCCATGGAATCCAACAGACTGCCACTCAAAGTTTTCAGCTATTGCTTGTACAGCCTATATTTTTAAACAATTCAGTCTAGGCTTCTGACCATTAACACAGACACCCATGGCATTTGGTATGTTTTTAAGTAATCCAAATAGAAGAGGAATTATGTAAAAATGATGAAAAATTTCTAAAATGCTGTTTGAGGATGGACATATTGATTTGCAATAATTCAGCAAAATATTTCTTAATGTGAAGGCAATTAGAAGTAATGGAAATTAGTGGCTTCAAATGCATGAATTTCAAAAAAGAGTTGGAAGTTTTGGTGTACTTGTGTGACGTTTGAAGGGAAGAAATGTAGTAATTTTGCTCTAAAGTTTATTCACTGGCAATATTGCCAAGAGGCAGACCAAACTTATCAAGGTAAACTAGCAGCAATAAAGTATTGTGTTACTTTGTATAATCAGAGGGAAAAAATGCCTTAAAGATCAAAGTTCTTCAGAAAAATAATTGATAATCAAATCTGTAAAAATAAACTTGATGATCCTGTGTACATCCAGTATAACATTTTGGTGAAAATTGAAACTAGACAAGAATTTGCCTATCTGGTAGTATTTACTTGTTTATTAACAGTGATTATGCCCTTAATTGCATTTTTAGATCCTGTCATTACATCACTGTGCCAGTCCAGTTCAGGCCAACAGCAGAAGGAATGTTTGAAGAAGTCTTCGTCGTACTGACAACTAAATATGGTCCAATAAATATTCGACTTTTTGGTAAAGCTATTGCAGAAAAATAGCGAGAATGGTTTTATAACTGTTTATAAGAATTTGTAGCAGTTCATACCATTTAAAATAGTCAAAGATTTGTGACTACATTTCCATACTAATGTTCTACTTGTTTTGCCCTGTGATGCTGCTTTGATGAAAAGTCTTCTGTAAGATAAATTATGATGCTTGTTTTATAGTAAAACATTGAGAAATAACACTGTATTATACATTAAAGTTATAATTTTCTAATTTATGTTTCTGCACTTTTAAAGCAAATAGAAGTTTTCTATTTTTGCATTTATTAAAAATAGCTCGATACTGATATTTTATTTTAAGCATTGTAAATTCAGAAATAAAATCAATGTGTAAACAGTTGACTCTACCTGATTTGTCTGTTTTAGAGGGTTCTTTGCTGTAAGGGATCAAGCTGCCTCCTCTCAGACACATCTCTGGAGGGCTTTGAGGGAACAGGGGGAGGCATTGCAGTCCAGAAGCTGACCTGTTAATATCACATTTCCCTGTGGTAATGCTGGGTTCTGACAGTCAGCATCCTCCAGTGGCAAGCATAAGCATTGTTTTTAATTCTAACAATGTGAAAACAATGTAAATTTTAACATGAGCAATAATGCCTTCACTCCTTCAGAATTATGCATCTTACCCAGTATTCTGTCTCTGAAAGTCACAGAAAGAGGTTACTTTGAGAAATGATGTAAGCCTGGCTGCTCCCTGGTTCAATTCCATTTCCTCAGTATCTGCTACCAGATAAATAAGGACGGGAGGTAGAATCCCACCTATGTCTTTTTTTCCATTTTTTGCCCTGTTTGTGGATTCACCTGTTCACATTTTTTAACCCTTTTGAAACTGTTTCCACAGCTCCAGGTTATAGCAAGCTCTAAAAGTTCACTGTGTATTCTTTCAACAAAATTTGTTTTTTCTGTGATAAACTGGATTATTTCTGATTTGAGTAAACTCCAGTTCTTATATTGTAGGAGTCACTGAACCACCATCCCCTTACCCACTGTTACCGTGTCACAGAATCTAGAATAATTTGGGTCAGAAGGGAATTTAAAAGGTCATCTAGTACACCACCCCTGCCATGGACAAGAATAACTTTAGCTAGACCAGGTTGTTCAGAGCCCTGAAATTTTGTTTCCATGGACAGGACGTCTTCCACTGCTCTGGGCAACCTGTTCCCAGGATATAATTGGCTTCCTGGGCTCCAAGTGCACATTTCCAGCCCATGTGCAGCCTCTCACTCACCAACACCCCCAGGCTGTCCTTGGCAGGGCTGCTCTTGATTGATCATTTCTGTGAAGGGTACTGGGGTACTGCCCCAGCCCAGATGCAGCCCTTGGCACTTGGTGGTGTTAAACCTTCTCAAGCTTGTCCAGGTTCCTCTGGATGGTATCCCAACCTTCAGGGGTGTCAGCTGCACTGCTCAGCTTGGTGCCATCTGCAGACTTGCTGAGGGTGCACTCAATCCCTTCTTTTGTGTCATTAATGAAGATATTAAATAACACTGGTCCCCATATGTGTCCTTGAAGGACTTCACTTGTCACTGGTGCTCCGTGGGACTCTGAGCCATTGATCACTACCCTCTAGATGTGACCAGCCAATTTCTTAGCCAGTTAACAGTCTATCCATCAAATCCAACTCTCTTCAATTAGAGAAGGATGCTGAGCAGGACTGTGACAAAGGCTTTCAGGAGCTGAGACATTTGTAACCTTTCCCATGTTCACAGATGTAGCCACTCCATAGTAGAAGGCCATCAGGTTGGTCAGACAGAATTTCCCTTTGATCCCACCCTTCCCTTTGAAGAGGCTGCCTGTCTCAAGTTGCCTTCCTGTCCTCCATGTGTTTTAGCATAGCTTCTAGGAGAAGGTGTTCCATGATTTTCCCAAGCACAGATGTGAGATTGATGGGTCAGTAGTTCCTGGGCTCCTCCTTTCTACCCTTTAAAAAAACAGGTGTAATGTTTTTGTTTTTTCAGTCACCAGGGACTTCACCATTGTGACTTCAAGTATCATGTTGCTTGTAGCCTTTGGCTCTGTCTTCTATTTTATTTCTGTAGCATGGAGCTGTATGGCCAAAGGTGCTTTAAAATAGAAATGCTGGTTTTGGACAGCATTGTTCTGTCACAGTGTGTGTATGTTACTCCCTTCTTCAGGTTGGTAGGAATGTGAGTGAAATTTGTTGTAGTGGAAGGTTGTTGGTTGAGCAGCATTTTCAAACAACTGAAATGTGGAAGAAATAGGAAAAATGTGAAGTTCCCTCTGCACTGCCTTTGGTATATGCCATCAGTGTTAAGTAAAGCTGCTGTTTCTCAGCAGTCCGGAAACCACGAAGGGAAGATTGATTGAAAGAAATTAAACCAGAGATGAGAAGTCTTGTCACCTCCTTATTCTCCCAACATGCAAGTTCCTATCTGTGAGGCACTGTGACTGTTCCTTTTGCCCTCTTTCTGCCAGATGTTCCATGTTTCCCTAATTGGTGTGATGCCTGTGTACTTCTGAATGCAAATTGGAATAGAGGGAATCTGCCTGCTGCCTTACCTCAACAGGCTTGGCTGCTTCATTTGAGAAAGACCTTAGTGTACAAAAGCCTATGTCTGTGCAGTTTTAGAAGCACAATTGAAGTCTCTTCCAAAGCTGGAAAAAAGACTAAACTGCCTTTGAAAAACAGGAAGAAGCCCTGCCTTTAGATAATTAAGTATTTGGTGTAAATTCAGAATTGTCTTCGTGTCTGTTCCTGTGGTAGGCCTGCTGTCTGTGACTCTGTTCACACTTCTCTTACAGGCTTTTCTTGAGCTCTTGAGATGAGAAGAATTGGGAAGAATGGTTGTGCATTTTCCCCTATGTTTTCACCAGGGTTGGATGTAAAAGGAGGAAAAGGTTGCAGAATGTGCAGCTGTGGATACTCTGGTGAACTATGCTTGTGTGTGTAAGTGTAAATATACAGCTGAAACATGTCCTCATTATCCAAGGGAATCCTGATTTGCAGGTGATGTAAATTATTTTGGTATCTGCAGCCCACTGTGCTTGTTTCACTCCTAATAATGACTTTCTTTGCACCACTTCAAACTGGTTCCATTCCTACTCCACAAAATGAGACTGCTTCCTTTCTGCATGGTTGCTTTATTTATATAATAAACTTCTATAGTCCAGACCATCTTGCTTTGATTTGTCCAGTGCTCAATGTGAAAAATCCCGATTTCTGTCTCTACTTCTTTTAGGAATACAGAGAAATAGAACAATTCTTTCCAGAATTTGATTTGATTAAGATTTTAAGCCATAACACTTTTAATAAAGTAAGCAGAATTAAATTTAGATAGAATTCTTTTCTCATTTTTATCTTTGACAGCTTTGAAACTTTTTAAAAATTTTTCTCAAGTTGTTGGATGCAATCTTTTGTCTCAGATTGGCAAGATTGACTCAAACACCCCAAGCAGCAAACTTTAAAAAATCCCAAAGAAACCTGAAACTATGCCTTTTAATTACAGTCATCTTGTTGATTTTAAGACCAGTAGAGAGGAAATTCAGAAATAAATTATTTTAAAAAATTCATTAAGTATCTAGCACTGAGGATGTCTGGTGTACCTGTTTGACCTAATTGGGATATTAGTAATCATAATTATTCAACAGCTTTGTAAAGTTTTCACATCACTGACTACAAATGGAGTAATAATACATTCTGTACACGTGCTTCAGTGTGTTTTGGAGATTGTTGCCCTGGCATCTGAAACTAATTAGCGTTCAGAAAACCTTGTATAGGTGCATATCAAGGCCTGGCTGTCTAGAGGATTATTTCGGTTCTATAAAAGCTTAAAATGGTAAAGAGAATTTTGTGAGTGCTTTTTGATATATCAAGTAAATTACTGAGGGCAGTGCTGGCCTTTTGAAATAGAATACTAAATACTCTGGGCATTTCTGTTGTAGGAGTGCCTGATGGGTGAGATGCTGGTATATTCTTGCTCCTGTGATTTGTGGAGGAGCTGTGGGGTAACAAAGTTCACCATGAGGTTAGTAGGTTATTTATCTTATGTTTGTGAAGCAGGTTAGCTTTCTATATTGCAGCATCTCTGGAAATGAGAAAAGGCATTCTGGGAACAAAAGTCCTTGGAAGCCAGTGACAGAGTGGGCAGGTGACATAAGATCAGTTGTCCCTGGTACTGTAATTGAGTATCCTGACTTTTAGTCACAGCTAGTTTGTTCTGCCTTGTTTCAAAAAAACTTTCAAACAGTTCATGCCTTATTGCTTTCATTGTATAGCATAAATGAAGAATATGCATTTTTTAATCAGAATGACAAACATCAAATATTTGGGTGAAGAATCCACCTGCCTGCCATGATGCCTCGTATTCAGTAACAAAGGTGGCTGTTAATAATTTTTTAAGTGGTAGTGTTTGCATCATACCAGTTTTCTCCCCAAATTTGCCAGTTAAGTAGAATATTGTTTCTAGCTTCCTATTTGAAAATTTGAGTTGGCATTAACAGTAGAAAGGATTTTTCTCAATATTCGTATAACAGTAATGATTTTTTGCCTTTACAGCACTGCATTAGTTCACTGATACATCAAATAACGTGTAATCTGCCTTAGTAATAGGTTTCTATGTAGTGATAACTTCAAGTACAGAATAAAGAAGTGTTGCAAGTGGAACACAGGTTTTTCTTTAGACATTTTATTAATTTGCTAAAACTGCTCCTGAAGTATTTTCAAACTTCATGCAATGTGCTAAATCTATGCTAATAGCATAAGCACCTAACTTGCAGTATAAGAAAGTTAAGATAGAAAATGAAAATTCTGCTTTCAATAACATACTGTTTGACCACCAAGCTTTTTATGCCTCAGTCCTGGGTGTTTTATTTTTGTACTATGATTTTTGGAGGACAGTCTTTAATGAGCAGTTTTAAAATGTAAAATTAGATGGGTATAATGCACTTGGATTAATTTTCTGTAAATATTATCTGATCATCTTTGAAAACCGGATGCTTTTCCTACATGAATACATTGGTTTGAGTTTTGCTCCTTCACTCTGATTCTAGGAACATGTAATTTCTAGAGCTGCTCAAAACTCAGAAAGATGCAACTAAGTTGTTTGTTCTGAATAATCAGCTTTATCCCTGTTCTCAAAATTCTCATTGTTTTTTTATTTCAATGGGGGGTGGGGAAAAATAGTCAGTACTGACAAGCTGAAGCTTTTAAAGTATAAATACTACTTAAAACCATGGAATTTTAAAGTATAGGACTCTTTATAAAGCACTCTAATATTTTTCCTGATCAGTGTATTCATCACTGCCATTGTACTTGGCAATTATTTGTAGCACAAATTCATGTCTTTATGACTCAAAATGCTGAATTCTGAGACAGTTTCTCCTTGATCCCAGGGGCAGTTTGTTGCTGGGAATGCCATTTTCAGGTATGTCTTTCCTCACAGACTCTCATCTATAACCACCTGCCTGAATCTGACAGTTGAGCACCAGCTGGGAGTTATGACCCGGAGAAGCATAAAAGGGCTGGAGCGAGACAAAATGATCCATCAAGTCCTGCTTGTAAGTCAGGTCTCCAAACACGCATTTTCCACCCTATAAATTAAAAATTAAAATACTAATGGGTGTTCTTTTGTATTCATCCAACAATTGGTTCATTAGGTAGGTATGTACAAAGAGGCTCTGCTTGTCAATGCTGTTTGGCTCTAAAAGGAGGCAAAATCGGTAGGGGTTAGGCTGGTGGTGAAATGCCCCCACCCCTTTTACCTTCCTTCCATGTTTGTTCTGGGAGGCTGGCGGTAGGTAATACTCATCCTGCATAGAGCTGGTTTGCATTGTGAGTGCTCTGTCACCAGTCACAGCTGTCAGGTATGTCAGTCATGTAGCATTGTGGTGGTGTCAGAGACATAATCAGAGAGATTAGGTGGACACAAAGAGCTCTGAATGAGGTGGTAATTGCGTTCAGGGGGAAAAGAGAGTCAAAGAAAGAAACTTTCCTTTCTCACAAGATCCATTAAAGAGGTGACAGCTAATATATTAAAGCTGGAACAAGATAATTGTGGTAAGAATCTTTGTGTGTTCTCCCTAAAATGCAATGTGCTCACAATAAATATTCAAATGCTTATTTTGTGTTGTGAATACCAGATAACCATTTACAGTGAAATGCGACCTCTTTCAAAAAGTTTAAGTTCATTGCCAAGAATGTTCTAGGAACAGTTATAAAACTCAAAAGGAATATTGGTGCTATACTGAATCACAAAAATGCCATCTTATGAAAGCTTCTTTGCAGGCATTTTCTTCAAATTGGTCTAGTGGAAAAAAAATACTGAGATGCCAGCCATGGGCTGTGCTCTTCCAGACTTTGCTCTCTTTGAGTAGTACTTGAATAGTACCTCACCCCCTCCTCTCTCTCAGTTTTTTTTTTTTAAACAGACTACTTGAGTATCTGTTTACACTACACTTTTGCTGTATTGATGCTATGCTTCAGAATTGCTACTTATCCTCAAGAAGAAATTTCCCTTCCCTTCCCTTCCCTTCCCTTCCCTTCCCTTCCCTTCCCTTCCCATCCCTTCCCTGCCGTGCGCCACTCGCATTCCCTTCCCTTCCCTTCCCTTCCCTTCCCTTCCCTTCCCTTCCCTTCCCTTCCCTTCCCTTCCCTTCCCTTCCCTTCCCTTCCCTTCCCTTCCCTTTTTTCCTCATTGGTTCCCTCTCTACCTTCTTTTGAAGCACTTAGGATTGCTACAAGCATACATGCAAGGTGTGTACTGGAACTTCCTTTGGCAACAACCTTTTAAGCACCCTGGTCAGTGTGTTTTTCTTCCTGTCCCTACATTTGAGGTCAGATCCTCTGTCCCCTCCAAACAGGCAGGCATAAATGTTTTGGCATCCTCTTCAAGGTTTGAACCTTCTCCTTTGTACCTCTGGAAGATCTTAAAACCTCAGCTAGTGTGAGGATGTGGGAAACTGCTGATCTCTACTCCCTCCTGCTCCTGTGCAAGGGCTCACATATTACAGGTCTTGGTCATTTGGTGAGGGCCAATGGATTCCAAGCCAAATAGGAAAAAAATGTCAACAGCTTTTGGAGTATTATATATTAGCAGAAGAGTTGTTACATAGACTTTCCTGAGTTAGGAATTAATTTCATGGCTGGTTGTGACTGTGGAAAAAATAAGCTTCTGTGACCAACACCATGTTCTTTATGACCCTAGTGAACAGTGACATTGATTTCCTGGCACTGCACAGCTGCTGTTGTGTTGAATGTTTAATCTGAATTCAACAGGATTGTTGAGTATTCTTTATTATCAATGAGTATAACATTTATAAGTAATGAGTACAAAAGCCTAAAGCCACCACTAGCGGAAAAATCAGTCCCACAACAAATTTAAAGAGGGATCAAAGATCCTCCTCAGTACTGCTTGCCATCAGAAAACATGAAAAGCAGTTTAATTTCTGTCCATTAACTTCTTTGGATCTTGCTAGAGTTTCTGTGTTGACTGAAGTAAAAACCCAGTCTGGCAATCTTTGCTCACAGAACTTTCAGATCCTTCAAAGCTGACTGTATATGTACAGAAAGAAGAAAATAGTCTATTTGATCCTATTGTGATAAATTTTCATGTCTCCCTTGCCATTCAAACCAACACTTTTCCATTTTCTTTTGCAGCACCAAGTCCTAATAAACCTTACAATATAAAATAGAGAACAGTATGAGTCAGAAAATCTTCTTTGACTCATTCTTCATCTAAATGAAAGTAGTTTCCCATTTCTCATGGTATTTATGGTGGTTTTCCAAGCCTTCTTTTCTTGCTGGCTGTTCTGATTGGTAGTGAAGTGGGTTGAGAACAGTCACCTCTAAAGGTGGCAAGATTTGACACATTTCAATTGTAACCATCCTACAAGTGCTTTCTACAAGGACAGTTGAGCCACCATGTATTGGCATAATGGATTGATCAGTTTGATTCTTTTGATACAGGTAAATTACTTTGATGCAGGTTAATTCAGGCTGTGTTTACAGAGGTTGTTCTGATCCCTTTTTAAGGCTCCTGTATGTGTTTTCAAAGAAACAATACCCCAAAACCTTTAGAGAATAGAAAACCCATTCCTCCCTATTTACAGAATGGTATTTTTTTCTTTCAAGCTGGAAGCCTACAAAATAAGTCTTAGGTTTTCATCATAATCCTTTATGAGTTTTAAATCTACTTTATAAGTTGGCAATTTTAAATGGTTCCTGGTGAGTAGAGCCCTGGTGAGCTTCAAAACCACACACAGTTTCAATGAAGCTGTGTGAACCTGCTTCAGAATCTCTGCAAGTTTTCCAAGCTTTTATGCTCTCGTATGGTTTACAGACAAAAACCTACAGGGGTCCCATTTAAAGCCTCCTAGCTCCTAAAAGATAGGGAAAAAATGGCTTTTAAAAAACCTGAAGTACCCTCTTATGAGTGCATTAAAAGCAATTTTGTTTGCTTTCCACTTTCAAAATGCTTCAAGCTGCCAAAGACGTGGTGCTAGAAAATGACTCATGAGTACTAGAGAGAAATAGTCTTTGAAAGTTGGTTCATAGTAAAGGATGATAGCTAGGTAAGTGGAATTTCTGTATGCAGAAAGAAATATCTTGTGTCCTCATACTGCAGATTTTTTTTTTCTGTCTCAGTAATCTGTTCGTCAGTGGTTCTTCACCTTTATCTTACAGGTTTTCAGCAATTGTGTGAAAATCAGCTCAGAGCTTCAGTTTGTTCAGTGTATGCTGTCTATCAATGTTTGGAGACCAGGACCTCCACAGAGAGGGAAGGCAGTGCCAAAACAATGAAGACTTGTAATTTAACCCACCTTTCAGGTAAATCATGATGTGTCACCCTGTGGATTGTCTGACAGTCTGTATTGTAGGTTTTAGGAAATTTTAGTATTGCATTGTGGGTTTTACATTTTCATTGCAGTATTTGGTACTGGAGTGGTTTCTTGATTTATTTTCTCTACAGGAAACAGTGGGCACAAAGGTAAAGTATTAAAATGTCCTCCTCATTTTGATATTGCTACAGCTTCTCAGTTTTCTCTCTCTTTCTCTTTCAGGGTAAATAGAGATGACAGTGTGGAGTAGACTTTCCAAAATTCAAGAATATTTGGACCTTGTGTTCCATTCCAAGCCTCTCTTGAACAAATATGCTTTCCTTTCTAAATTGTATTGCTGAGTGTTAGGGAAAGAAATTATTGGGAAAGATTAATTTAATGAAATCTTGAGATGACAAAACAAACTTCAGTGAAATGTTTCAGTTCGTTTTCTAATGGTTTAAACAGGTGTTACCTCTGAGAAGCTCTCACAAAATCGTGCCTTTTGAAGTCTTACCTTACATACTTCATGGCCTTGTAAATGGTATGAATAACCATGGAGGAAAAGGACTAGCAGAATTAACTTTTAATGGTTTTAAATTTTCAAACTACGTATCCACCAGCCCCTTAGTTTTTCTCTGGGGAGTCAAAAAGAAGAAAGGAAAATTTGATACACTTGGTTGTTGACAATAGCTGAAAATGGAATAAATATTACCAGAATTAAAGCACTAAAAGAATTAAATGAAAGTACAGAAGTGGTCGTAAAAAGTGTCTGAGCTGTATTGTCTTTGTGACAAAACAGAAAGCACGATGTGTGTGAACAAGATGTGAATATAACCTGAGATCGTGAAATAAAGATACTTACCTGGTTTTAACTGTAAAAACACAATAATAAGCCTAAAAATTACATCTGGAAATAATGCTGACTTACAGACTAGCAACCCAATGGATAGTTGAGTACTAATTGAAGAGGTTTGATGTTTTCAGAAATCAAGTAAATTAAATGATGGAATGAAATTTTGAAAGCACTTGTATACCTAGAGCAACAGTTGGTGCTTAATCTCACCATTTATTTGTATAAACCATTTAATGCAGGCAAATTTTTTGATTCCCTAAAACTCATTTGCTGCTCCTTCCCAACTGCAAAGCTTTTTCTGGGGTCGGTCAATCCATGCTAAGCAGCTGGTGTATGTTAGGAAGTTATTTCAAAGCTTCTTGCATATGCTACCTATTTCTTGTATGGTCTCTGTAGTTTCTGTGTACCCTGGAGTCGTCAGAGGAATTACTGCCAAAGCTCCAGGCATCCCTGTGTGGCCAGAATAGAACCTAGTCTGTTAGGATTTTCAGTATTACTGCAAACATGAAAAGCTGGTTGAGTTGAAAAAAAAATCTCCACTAAACTCCAAACAAACAGGACCCTCCCCCAGAAGAGCTGAACTTCCTAGAACTGCTCTAGCAATACAGGATTGCTCACAAGAGGAATAATCACCAGCATCACCAGGCATGGAAACAGCTGTGCTGCAGTTTGATGTTACCCTCTTAGGAGGGGTCTAGGTGAGATTCTCTTGCACCACTTCAGTAAGGAGGTTATCTTGGGGTTTATTTTATGGCATGGAATTCCTTACCCACTCTTTTGTAGAAAGATGAAATTTATTTTGTGTCATTGCAAAAGCACATAAGAGTGCAGAATGAAAGAGAAATTTGTATACTAACACAGAGCTTGCATTTGTAATGTGAAAAATGAAATAGCTTTTTTTTTTGTGCCGTGTAGAATGCGACAAATAGAAAAATGTTGATTCATGGAAGGTAAGGAAGTTGAGAGGTCGTTAAAAAAAATATGTTGAGAAGAGACTTTGTATACTTTAACTTGGCTGTGCAGAAGGAGTGTTGTTGGTGGATTAAGTAAACGATGTCAGCTTTACCTACACAGATGAGAAATAATTTTTCTTTATTCTGGCAATGTATAGAAAATAAGCTGTGTTTTAGAAGACAAAACTGTAGTTTAATGAAGTCGTGGGCAGAAGTTACTGCCAAGATCTTGCTATATTTGCAGAAGAGGTAACTGCCCCTCAGCTGCTTGTCACCATCTTTTCAGCTGGTGATTATCATCGTCTCAGATCTGTTCCTTGTGCATGTTGTCATTTTCTAACTTGTCTGTCAAAATGAGTTAGGTTGAAAAGACCTTTTTTTTTTTTTTTTTTTTAAGTTAACTTGGTTCTCTTTGAAGGCAACAGATTGTGGAACATTTGTAATAAGAGCCCCTCCAGCAGATAATCTCAAGCAGAAGGGTGATGACAGGCGGCTGGAGGTTGTAACCTCTTCTGAGCTGGAGGAGTTTCTTGAGATAAATTAGTTATTCCAAAACCTGGGTGGAAGCAAGCATATCTGCTGCAGGGGCGGGGTCTTGGAGACACCCCTCACCCTGCAAAGCTGCTTCTGACACTTCCACAGCCAGGAGCCACCCATGCTGCTGATCTGCTCCCTTCCACAGGCATGTGACTTCGAGCAGGGTGTGACTATTTAGAGCCTGTTCCAGTCAGAAAGACATGCTGGAGTGGAAAGCAGACCAGCTTGGAACAGTGATGCTGAGTATGAGGATACCTTTGTCAGCTTGACTAAGGACCAGCCCACCTACAGGTGCCATTCTTTGATGAAATTGGGTTGAAATCCAGATGCTCTCATCCCACAGCTGCAATAAAATGGGGAACAGCTGCTGCAGGAGTAACAGCAGAGACTGGAGGTCTGTTAACGCCCTGGAGTGCACTGCAGTTCTGGAAAACCTGCTTTCTCAGGAATCCAATTCATATCTGCTGAAATGCTCACGTGAAGGTTGTCCTAAGATGCTTTTGAGTTAATTTGGTAATGTGGGAGTCGCTAAAGCATTTGTTCTTTGATATGCATGAATTGAGGACTTATTCATGTGGGAGGCCATACTTCTCTCTGCAGAGGAAGATCTCCACAGGACTCTGCCTAGTTAATGTATCTCAGGATGTGAAACTTAATAAATAATGATATCTAAAGGAGGCAATTTGTAGTTCTCCTTGCCAAGAATCTGCCCTGTTTGTTTATCTGGGGATCCATTTTCTATGTTAATATGATAGGCTAAGATCTAGCAGGTCAGACTGACATATGGTCTCTGAAATGGATCTTCCTGTTTCAAGATGAAGATATATTTGTCCTCAGTCCCAAAGTCCATGAAGTCATGGTCAAAAGCAGATAAAACATGTGGAGTCAGACACAAACTCTGAAACAAAAAAGGCAAACTGGATATTTTAAGTGAAATCCAAGTAGCAGTGATGTGAATGCAAGGGTGGAACTGCAATCCTAGGGCCATTAGAGGAGAGCTGAAGGCAGGTGAAAAGTCTGCTGTGGCACAGTGTCAATGTGCACCACTATATACAACTGGGAGAGGCAGAAGCACCTGTGGTGGAGATAGTTTTAGTTGCTCTTACCTTCTGTAGAGCTTAGGGTACAGGTCTAATATTGTAACTCTGCATTCCTGAATTTCTGGCTTTAATCACCAAGAACAGAGTATTTTTATGAGGACTTCAGTCTTCCTAGTGGGACTTCGAGGACATGCTGGCTGCTTAATGCAGCATTCTTGCACCCAGATCAGTACTGCTATTTCAGCATCAAGCTTCTGTGATTGTCAGTCTCAATAAATTGAAACTCTCAAAGCACTGAAGGGTTACACCGTGTCTATTGTAGCTGACTCTCGCAATGTTTGTTTTAGAAACGACTCAAATACTGCTTCAGTTCAAGAGTGAGTATTGAGTTGCTGAGACTACTTACTGAGATGCTTCTGCAAGAAAGGATTTTTCTTTCATACAACTATTTTTTCTGATCACCTATTACTCACTTTGTTTAGAACTCTGGAAGAAAGAGTGATTTGAAAAAAAGAATCTGTAACTCAAAATCTGTATTGAATGGTACTATCTGTTATAACAGAGAAATTTATTTATTCTATGACCTCAATGTTTTCTTCTTAAAAACAAGCCCCAAACGATAATATTTTCGTTCTGAAATTGTCCTTGCTGTGATTCACAAATCTGAACATTTTTTATCCAGAAACCTGCAAGTGATCAGAAAGCTATATGAACTCTGTCTTTGCAGAACTTAAAGAGGACCATGCAGCGGAAAATATCAACACCAACCATTAATGTAAATGGGTGCTCCTGAAGGTGCCATGGAATGTTCCTGACTAAAAGATACCTTTAATCCCATTCTGGCATGGAATTTTGCAATGCAACTGAGGGCCAACTGATTGTAAAAGGCTTATTATGAGGCTGAGACATTGTTGGGTCTGGATACTCTTTGAATGGCATCTCGATGTCAGCCTAACCCCATGCTGGTTTTGCTTTCTTTCTCACTCGTAGGGAATAGCTAAATGACACACATTCTTCTTCCTGCTGATGAGGTAAATTGTAAACATCCCTCTGCACTCTCAAATTCACCTGCTAGAGCGATCTGTCTCAGCTGTGGCAATGCAAAGTTTCTTTTCATGCAATTAATGGGACAATTATATCAGAATGATGAGATCATGCCTTTTGCTGAAAAGAATAGGGATCTTTCATGAACAAAGAGAGCTTTATTTACATCTTTACAAATAAAGCACCATTTTATTCAGTGAAAGTGGGTGACTGCTACAATTTGGGTAGGCACAGCATGGCATGAAGGTGAACTCACTCTAGAGTGCTAGGTAAAGCTTTGGTGTGGCTGACTCAAAACAAAATAAGCAGCATTTTGGGCTTTTTTCCCTGCTTACACTGACTAATAGACTGGTGTGCAGAGAGTTCTGGTATTGCCTAAGTAAACCTAAGACTGTTGAAAGTATTTCATTTGTTTGCTAAATAAATGTAGAAAACCCATCTTGGTCTTTTCAAGACTTTTCATGTAGGTGGATTTTGTGCATGTAAATCAAAGTGTAGTGGTGGACAGTTCTGTACTCTGGGGGAATTACTGTGACTGATAATTTGTTATGAGCCATATCCAAACATAAACATGGAAAGTATTTTCATTCTTGATTCTTTAGACTTATGTCTTTGTACAAGAGAAACCCTATCAACATTGCTAAGAGAAATATATGAGTCTGAGATATTTTTACAATTCTTTCTTTAAGCTGCAGAGCATATTTTTTCTTTAAAAAGATCATTCAGTGAATACTAATTTTAGTCTGACTTTTGACACTGTTCTAAATGACAGCGGGATTTCATATAAAATCATATGTCTAGTACAAAGCTGAGAGTGCCCACTGACAAATAAATTTCTATGCTCGTGTAATTCTCTTAAGGAACAGACAAATCACAGCTACACTGACTCCAAAGTGGTTTTGGGTTTAGTTCTGGTAGCAGATGTAATTCTTTAAATGAATTCAGCATTTAGCCTGGGCCTGGATCATTGCAGTTAACTACCAAGTAGAGCCCATACCAGTTAATAGAAAGACTTGTGGATGGGGAGGAGTCTCCTAGATATTACTCCAGTTTTCCCCGTTTGGGTGAGTGTTTGGTGGGATCAGAGGGGCCCAGTAGGTGAGAGGGTGCCTTGGAGCCCCTTCCAGCAGCAGCTGGGCAGCTCTGGCTGTGTGCCCCATGCAACTGTTCCAGCAGCCCAGGCACTGGTGCTCCCTGCCAAGATTTCCATGCTGCTGTTGGGCTGCGGTGCCAGGAATGGGGTTGAACAGAACAATATCTTCTTTGCTCTGCTGCCTTGCCCCCAGCAGAAGGGCAGATATTTGGAGGGAGAAAGGGCTTGGAGATAACATTGTGCCTGTTTGCCTGGGGAGGCTTTGAGGTCTCTGCGTGGCCTCACTGCATGGGGTGTAATTCAAGTTTTGTTGTTGCTCATCTTTTGTGCTTTCAGAGTAACAAACTGAGTACAGCAGAGAAATAAATAAATAGCACTATAAAAGCTATAAAGATTAAAAAAACCCAACCCTTCAGAAGTTAGTTCTAAAAACCTGAGAGCAGGAGCAGGCTTTATTGTCTTCGAGTTGTCATATTTTGAAGTTTGGGATAGCTATGTGCTAAAAGACTGTGAATGGTATAGCCACAAATAAACCATAAGCAGGTATTTATGTGTCCTTGTTTCCACAATGGTGAAAAGTCTCAAGTTAGAGGAACAAGGACATTATTTCACACATTTTCACCTTGCCAGAAAGACATAGCTTGAAGAAGTGAAATTTTCTGGAAACAAGTTAACTTAGATTGGCATAAGCTCCAGGTGTAGCTGTATTTTATCAAAATGTTGCCAGACTGTCTGACATAATGCAAGTGCATGTGTATGGAGAGTATACATACACGAATAACCTGCTTGGTCTCTAACTCCTCATTCAAAGGAAATTACTCCAAGTCAGCTGTTTTGCATTAACTGCCTGCATGCAAATTGTTATTGTCTGGTCAGTAGGAGCCAATTCCAAGCCGTTTATTTTCTTGGTTAAGGACAAACTTCTTTTGCATGTACTGCTGGGGCAGAGTATACATTTTATAGAAAGCAACTGAAGATTAACTGCTTTATAGTAAATTTGACATCCTAGCTTAACTTGTGGCAATTCATTCATGAATTCCTACTGTTAGAATGTGGTGTAGTGAATATGATACTGAACAAGAGCAAGATGTTAATCTGCACAAGTGAGACGAAGTTTCTACTAAGGGGAACTTCTTTCCACATGTATTGCTGATTCATCCTTTAACCAGTTTCCATTCCATTCAATGAAGGGAAAACTACTCTAGAAATGGTAACATAATAATAGAAAATAAACAAACGTAGAGGTTAATTTAACAATGTAAGCTGACTTATATTTGTTCAAATGTTAGTATTATATCAGAAGAATTTCCAAAGTTATGCTACTCTACAACAGGGTTTTTGTTCAGTGTTAGGATTACAACCCTAACTTAACATTTAAAAAAGCCTCCAAAACTCTAGTATATGGCAACACTGCCTGTTGTGTAAATTCTTAACCTAGGAAAATTGGTTCACTTGTGGAAGTCTGTATTACACAGTGTATAATCTGTACCCTTTCTAATCAGTTGCAGAAGACCATCCTGGAACATAGTAGTTTCCCACTCCTTAGAATGGGAGAGAAATACAGGGGGGATTTGTGCATCTCATTATGTTAAACATCTGAACTATTATTTTCACAACATGACAGGGCACATCTCAGTACTTATAATACTCACTTGAGAGATATATGTATGACCTGTTAGGTTGGCACCTATAAAGATAAAATAGAGCTTTGAAGTTAAAATTCTGAGATGTAGAAACTCTTTTTTCCTTTTACATGTTTTGAATATTTTTTCCCAGCAGTGTCTTGTTAAAAGTGATTCAGCTGACAGTGAAGAGTGCTGAAAATGGTGGCCCAAGGAGTAAACAGTGTGGTAAAGGAAAAACATGTAAAAAGCTGTAGCTTTTATGTATTTTGCACTTTTGCAACTTGTTAAACTGATGCAGAAATAACTGAGAAAATGCCTTTTTAATAGCTTATTTTGTATCGGCCTCTGTTCTTGGTGTCTGTATGGTACGTTAGCACCTGTAGGCAAGCTGCCAAGAAATGAGTGGCTAAGGAAATATCTGAGAGAAGACACAGTAAGTTATTGGAGAAACTCCTATAAACGAAGTCCTACAGATCTGAGCATTAGAGAACAGTTTGTCTTTTTGCAAGCATTTTGTGATCTAGTGGTTGGAGTTTGAATGCAGGAATGAATTCTGCCACTCTGCCCTCTCTGTAGTTGTTTTCTTGTCTATAGAATAGGAATAATGCTTGTGTACGCCTGAGCTGGTGAGATTGAACTGAATAGTGACAACAAAATGCTTTGAGAGCCTTTAATGGAAAGCATTAAACAACTGCATGCTATGCACATTTTCAATATTAAAAATATATTATAGGTGATATGCAAAACCAGTGGGGAGGATAAGAAAAAGTCACTGGGACTCTTTTAACAAGAAAGAGCATAGAGAACAGTTCCTAAGATCCCTTTGGGATTCCTAGAAGGGAATAATAGAACAGTCTTGTGGAGGCCAACAGGCCTGCTGACCAGGATTCTGAAAGGGCCTATTGGTAACACCACCCATAGGGCTGTGCTATCCTCTGCAGATAGTGTGATCCAAAAGTTTCCCCCAAGACACTCCAAGGCCTTATATACATTTATTTTAATTCCATTCTCCCCCTTGGCCTTCCCGCCCCTTTGTCCTTATATGGAATTTCTCTGGAATGTTCTCCCCAGTTCGATGCCCCATTGGTCCCTTCTCCTTGGTCCCTCCTCCTGCCCCTCCTCATTGGTTCCCCAGCCCATCCATCAGCCCCAGCCCGCTCCCTATTGGTTGGTGTAAACCCCGCCCCCTTCGGTACTTAAGGGCCGGGTTCCACCTTTCGTTCTGGACAATAAGGACAATAAGGTCATTGGTCAGTGGTAGCCTGGTGTCCCTCAAGCTGATGTTCCTATTAGGCATAAAAAACCCCATCTACTATGACAATATTAGCAATTTGATTAGTGTCCCCTGTCCAACCTATTTGCTTTAATTTAATTGTCTTCTCTGATGGTAAAATCTTCAGAGTTTTCAATGCTGCATTAATGTAATGGCTTTAATTTAAAAGAAGTCCAAAAGCAGAGGCAAAATAAAAGAAAAACAACCAACCCAAGAAAGAGAAAAGGAGGCATTGTAGTAAGTGGACACTGTGGGAAGCTGCAGCTTTATCTTTTGGGAGAGTTGAAGGGAAGAACCAGAAGAACTTTATTGGAAGAGTAGGGTTCTTAAAATGAAGGTACTTGTCTTTTAAAGTTTAAGTGTTGACCAGATGCATCTGTACTGTACCAAGGAAATAGTGAAAATGGGCCTTATTTCCAAAAGTGAGAGGTTCTTTTAAGTGCTTAAATAGAAAGATAGAAATATTCTAAGAAGATCTGAAGAAGAAGAACAGAGCGGCTTATAAACACTTGTGGGTATGTCCAGTCATTTGGAAGATTATGAAAGGTAGGAAGATGGGCAGCTGAATAGGAGTTATGATATCAGGGAACGTAAAATCAGAAGGTTTAGATTTTAGTACTGATTTTACCATTACAGTTAAACATAAGATGATGATGCTGTTCTTGGTTATCAGTTCTATTATGCATTCCTCTAATTCGATATCCCTTTCTTCATGCAGACACATTGTTTATTGAATAGTTTTTCTGTTGGTTTTCTCTGTGTGTGTGTGGAATGAGTCTGATAATTTCTATTCTAGTGAAGTCAGTGGGATTTCTGAGGGGAACTCGAAAAAGGATCTTTTCCAACAATATTTGTCAATTCTTTCATTTAAAAGTGCTTTGCAAACAAATTACTTTTCTCACAACTGACATAAGCCAGTACGGTAAGACTCGTAGCTAAGAAGGTAATTCTGGAGATATTTTTGGAGAAAAAGGGGTTTTTGGTAGTACATTAAATAAAAAATGTAGAATAACAAGCAGTGAATAGCTGCTTTGTGATCCAGTAGACAGAACACCATAGAATAAACCAGTAGAATTTGGATCAGTTCCCGATTATGCCTGTTCACACAGTACATTCTTAAAGCAAACCATATTTCTTTTATAACTTAAATTCTGTATCAATACCATGGAAAATTAAGGCTTGTCCTCCAACACGAAGACTTAGGAAAGATATTAAAAATATATTTGGGAAATTGTATTATAAGCAAGAATCTTGTACTTTTCTCATGGTAAAGACTTTATTTTGCAAAGCAAAAACACATACCTAATTGTAAATAGTTTGTAAACTCATGACAACAGAGTACATCATGTTGAACAGGCAGGTTAAGACAAGGATTCATTTCTTATTTGATGATTAAAAATTGTCTAATTGCTACATACATTATTGACTCAGTATAATAAGATGTAGTTCAGCCCCTCTTACACAGGGTGTGTAATTTCTCTGATTAATTTGGTAATGTACATGGTATTATCTTATGAGATACAATTTGATTCCAGCCCCTTTCGCTTGGTTCCTTGCAGAGAGTTTTAACATCATAGCTTTCTTGGCTGATTTATCAGAAGCTGAAAGTAGACCTGGCAACCTGATCTGTGCTCACTCGTTGTGAACTTTTTTGCTTTGGGCCTCCTTTTAGGAAAAAGAATGTGGTGTAGCTGCTGTTACAGTGTTCAGAGTCTTGGGGTGCTTCTGATATTCATAGTACTCACTAAGTTTACAGTCTGACATTACATTTTCTTCGGCATGAAAACTTTTTTTAGTTATGTCCATCATGACAAGAAAACCAAAACATCTCTTAAAATATGTGGGATTATCTAAAACAGAGATTGACATGCAGTGATGGGGTCTGCAGGTGTGTGGGTGGAATTGGCAGATGAACAACGCGTTGCGGAATGGGCGTGTGCATGTGTGTGCACCCAGGAACAACAAACGAGCTGGAGTCTAATTTCACTGAATGACTGGGACAGGCAGGGAATTTTCTTCATCAGAAAAAGAGAAGTAATCTTTCTTGTGCTGCCTTCCTCACATCCTTACATACATTTCCCCCCTGTCATTGCTTTTATACCTACTACCTGCTTAACAAGGCATACGAGGTGGACGGAGCAGTCGCTGGAGTGACACAATTTCACACCACTGTGACATGATGGAAACACAGTCTGGGTCCTGTGTATGGTCCAGGGGCCCTACATCAAGCCCATCTGCACACATCTGCTGGGGCACTGAGCTGTGTGTCAAGGCCTTGCACCTCTCTGAAGCCCAGTGCAGATTAAGGCCTCCATTCCCCTACAACTGAAACACAAGAATTTGAATTTAGATCTTGAACTGTTTTGGAAAATTTCAGAGTCTTCTCTTAAAATATTTAACAGACCTTTTTCTTTCAAAATGGCCATAACCATAATTGCAAGCCTGTGGCATGGTTTTTTGTATGTTACTGATTTTTAAAATTCTGAGGACATTTGATTTCTTGCCATTAGTTCTATAAATTGCCTAATGTAGAAATTTTCTCCCCTGGTGTACTCTCATTAGTCTAATCAGGAAGGAGAATGGAAGCCCTTGGAATGAATGACCTTTTTGGGAACCATCCAAGAGAAAGAATATAACTTCCTAGCTTTAGTGAGAGAGAATTGTCATGTTTTTATCTGATGTAATGCTTCCCTCACTGGACTCTGCCATGATATTAAACCATCACCACCAAAAACACCAAACCACAAGAACCAAGCCCTGCCCCCCACTCCAGAGGCTCGATTGAGTGGGGATTTTTGGAAGTTGACACATTGAAAGTGGTTCTGTCCCTGTGTACTGCAGGGTACCTGTAAGGCTGTTGGGTCAAACAGCCCCATGTTCAGAATTATGAGCGATGCTTATCAGCTCGTGGTGGACAACTGGGAGAGGAATCTGGATGACCTGTAACAAACTGTGCCAAATACTCTTCTGACTAGTTTTAGGTGTTTTATTTGTAGCATATTTTTATGTGTAGTTTAGCAAGGTTGGTTTATGATGTGCCTATATGCTATTTAGCTGTGTTCTTACTGTGGTTTGAGTGTTTTTAATTTCTTCCTCCTTGTTCTCTCAGCGTAACAGATAATAGGAATCAGCAATACTTGAAATACACTGATCTGTGGCTTCCTGGTGGGAAACAAGATGAGTCACCAGTAACTAAAACCAACAGCCCGTATGTCCCTGGATTCAAAGTTGTTCTTCTCAGTGTAATTGTTCAAATACTTGCTTTCCCCACTGGCTTCCTCCCTAGCAGTGCAGCACATCTTGCAGGCTGCCAGGCTGGGAAGGAAGAAGTGATAGCAGTTACAGCCCAGAAAAGGGCCCCACCAGGGATGGACCCACTCAGACCTAAGTGCTTCACCAGACTGTGTATCTCCTGTCATATCTAATAGCATGAGTGGGCCAAGTGTTTATTTTAGAACAGCAGAGATTCTGTCTACCAGGTTTGCTTGTTTCTTGCACTGGGGTTCTGGACACGGCAGGGGTAAGTGGTGCTTCTGTTGTTAAGCTACAGCCTTAGGAACACAGCACCTTGCTGTCTGCCAGTAACATTGAAGTCACTTTTACTATCAGATGAATGATAAAGTAGCAAAAAACCCCAACAAAACCCTCTACAGTCCAAATATTAACTATACTATTGCTATGTTTAGAGAGGAAGAAAAAGAAAAAAATGAAAATCATACCCAGATCTGCCTACACCTTAAATTAATTATAAGAATTTCCACTTTTTTTTTATCCAGGAAACAGTCAGGATGCCTGTGCAACCTTATGGATTTGAGAACCCAATATCATGATACTGTGAGTATGGCTTTCAGTGAAGAGATGTTTTTTTATTTTTTAATATAAATTTCTTCATATAACCAAACTCTCCATGGGATTCTCTTTATAGTGAAACCTCTACACAACTTCAAGTTCTCCTATGATTTGAAATTTAATGCTCACCTTTAACTGTCTCTCTAAGCCTCAGAAATACCGACATTCTTCTGACATCTTTAGGTGGAGCAAGACACTGAACAGAACTTTCAGTGGAAATTTTGGGGATTAAAAGGTAAAGCAATTTGTGTACCTGAGGAAATGTTGTCCCCTAGCAGGTGCCAGTGTTTTAGGTTGCAGGTTGTCGCTTCCAAATGCATCTTGGATAGGAACAAGAGTATCAGCAGCACAGAGTGTTCTTGGCATTTCACTTTCCAGACATGCACCCATCACAATGCTTTCTGAGCATGTCTATTAATTTTCATTGGCTTTTGCTGTCCTCCTCCTCCTCCTATGTGCCCAAAATATCCCAAATTGCTGCCAGGCAAATCTTTTTGCTCAAGAGGTATTGTGTAGAAATAATTTGTTACTTGGAAGGTGATTTTGTTATGCTTTACAAGGTTTCCCATGGGTTAGGATATTCCTCTGCATACGGGAAGACTCTCTTGACAGCAGTGAATGACTGGCATTCCTTGAGAAGTCATTGAAGGGAATACAGCTGGTGTGTGTCAGACTAATTTCTTATGAAGTATATACAGATTAACAGGACACTTTTGGAAATAGAGCAGTTGACTCTTGGTGGCTACAGAGCAAATTTAAAATCAAGGTTCACCCAATTTGTTAGACTATAAATAAACAAACTATAAATACCAAGTTATGGATTAACTCTGTGACCTCTTGATGATTTTTGCGACTTTCAGGACAACTAGCCCCAGTAATATATAATATTATAATATAATCCATATAAAGCTCCTCCTTTCTGTAGCGTTTTATGTTTCTTTGGTTCCTTGTGGCTTAATCCACACTATGTTTGCTAAAATAATCTCTCACTGCTGTTCTGTCTGTTTCTCTGTTTTGGAAGTAATCTGGTAATTCCCCCTTTTCCAGTCATATTGTGACCCACAGCACCAACTTCAGGCCTTCACCTCCACAATCTTCATAGCTCGGTGCTCTGGATTTTGGGTTGGCAGATTCTTGGCTCCCTCAAGCAGACTTATATCTTCCTTCCAACTTGCAGTTTGGGAGAGGTGAGGCAAGAAGTGAAACAAACACATTTGAATCAAACATGGACATGCTTAAAGTTAGCAACATTTACACTTCTTCATGTTACCTCATTCCTGCTGTTTATCGTCTTCATTCTTAGGGTCACAGGTGTGACTAGGAAAGGGAGAGTCTTCAGAGTAGATTGTGGATGGAGGCTGATGCTCTAAATTAAGAGAAATCACAGACTGGGTCAGGTTGAAAGGGATCACAATGGGCTATCTTGTCCTGCTCAAGAGGGCCATCCCAGAGCACATTGCACAGGATTATGTCCAGATGGTTTGTGAGTATCACCAGTGAGGGAGACTCCACAACCCCTCTGTGGGTAATCTGTTCCAGTGTTCCCAGAAGCAGGGATTCCTTTATTTCTGTGAAAACGGTACATGTAAATATTCCTGCATTTAAACATGTAATAGTAACTTTGGTTGCTGTACTTGTTCCTGAGTGGTTTGGGCATAGCTGAGATTAAGGTGGCCATTTTACTGGATAATCCATACCACAGGCATGCATCCCAAAGGATATCAACAGGGATAGGGGGAGGCCAAGGGCTAGGGAATGCTTGGCAGCTTTTTTTGGGGCTGCATTACTGAGTCTGGAATGGACAGTGCCTGCAAGTGAACACAGGCAAGGCAGCAGCTGCCTTGGGTTCGTGCCTGTTGGGCCGTGGCGTGAACTGGGTTTTCCTGTCTTGCAACATTTTTTGAAAAGTTAAAAAATTTCTCATTCTGCATGGGACAAAGTGTACTTTTTTTTTGTTTCCCCCACCCTGTGCTGGCCCTGACCATTACACAGGTGCAGGGGCAGGGGCTGCCTGAGGGCTGGTGGGTGTGTGCTGGGGCTGCCCCATGGACACTGGAGCTGCTCTCTCACTACAAATCTCTGAGCAGGGCCATTCCAGCACTGACCGAGCAGCTTCAGAATCGTTAGGGTTGGAAGGAACCTCTGGAGATCATCCAGTCCAAGCCCCCTGCCAAGGCAGGGCCACTTATAGAAGGTGACACAGGTACACACCCAGGTGGGTTTTGAATGCTTCCAGAGAGGGAGACTCCATGACCTCCCTGGGCAGCCTGTTCCAGGGCTCTGCAACCCTCAAGGTAAAGGTCTTCCTCAGATTGGGGTGAAACTTCTTTTATAGTTTATGGCCATTGCTCCTTGTCCTGTCACTGGCCACCACTGAAAAGAGTCTGGCACCATGCTCTTGGCAGCCTTTGAAATATTTACATGCATTAATGAGATCCCCTCTCAGTCTTCTCCAGACTAAGCAGACCCAGTCTCTCTTCATAAGAGAGATGCTCTGTCTTTGTGGCCTCTGCTGGACCCTCTGCAGTAGCTCCTTGTCTTTCTTGTACCGAGAACCCCAGAATCGGACACAGCACTGCAGATGTGGCCTCACTAGGGCCAAGTAGTGGGGGAGGATCACCTCTTTCAACCCGCTGGTCACGCTATTCCCGAAGCATCCCAGGATCCCATTGGCTCTCTTAGCTGCAAGGGCATTGCCGGCTCACGGTCAACTTGTCATCCACCACGGCTCCCAGGTCTTTCTCCGCAGTGCTGCTCTCTAGAAGGTCAACCCCGAACCTGCGCTGATTCTCGGGGTTATCCCTCCCCAGGAGCCGGACCCCACACTTGTCCCTGCTGAACCTCACTAGGTTTCTCCCTCGACGGCGAGTGACGGCGGCATCCGTGGCGCCCCCCGGTGCCGCGGAGGCGGAGCGGGAGCCGCGCACATCCACCCGGC
>JAHLSL010000019.1:15744857-15892002 GCA_025920805.1 Petroica traversi
GCCAGTGTGGGCCTAAATGGTGATCAGTGTGTGATGCAGAATGAGTTAACAACGTGAGACACAATATTTCAGTTATCTGAAATATTGCAAAACATTTCATTTTTGCAAACTGAAATGTTACAGGCACTAGGCATCATTTTACTGATGAAGTTTTCTATTCAGTCTTCAGCACCTTAGACTTGTTACAAGAAAACTTGTGGAAGTAGGAGGAAATTGAGATTCAGGATTGAGGCACAGTTGCATTAAATGTGTTATGATTCTGGCCATTGGGAAGTAGCTTAACCTAGAACTAACCTGGCCTTTTGTTTTTTTGAAGTAGACAAAATGCATTTTATCTTTGCACAGATAAAATGCATATTTCTTTGTGTGGAACGTTAAAGTGAGACTTGAAATGAGGAGTTGTTAGGTTTCCCTGCACTGAAGACGCATTTTTGCAAGAGGGGGATTGTGGGGGAGAGAGGATGGAAAGATTTTTCTCAGATTATCTTGACCAAAAGTTAGTTCTCTTTCAGCTGCCCTGCAGTACCCTGTTTAGTGCTGCCCTTCCACTAAGAACTAGTTTTATGTCAATGACACTGTCTGAAGTAATTTGGAATACTTTCCAAACGTGGATATGGTGTGCCAGAAAGAAGAAAATAATTACTGAAATAATAGAGGAGTATCGTAAAAGTATTTTAACTTAGCATAGCCTCTAAGAGAAATGAAGTGTTAAAAAATGTGTGCCTGTCCAACAACTCTTGCATCAGGAGTCATGGTTATTGCATTTAACTTGTGAGTGGTCTTGGAAAAGTTTTTTTTTTTTCTGTCTGGTTTTTAATGGTTCAAAACAGCTCCCTGCAAGCGAATTGCCAGTTACGGAATGCAAATACTTCTAGGAGTTTGGAGATGAATTTTTCTGCAGATTGGTTCTGTGGTAACCGTGAAATTCTTCAATGGCACCAATCTAGTATCAGCTGCTCCTTAAAGGCACTGGTGCCAGAACAGTGGTGCATCAGTTGCTGGGAATCCAACCCTGTAGTGAAATGATTCATGCATATACATTTTCTTTTCTCAGTTGACAGCTATTTTTAAGAATAGCTGTCTTGCCTAGAAGGTTGATATCTAAGCAAAGGCAGCCTAGATAGCTAAAAATTTCTTTCACACCAAACATAATCTTAGTACACTAAAACATTTAAATGGAATTGATTTTAATTGATTCTTGCTGAATCTCTGGTTCTAATTGGCCATTATAAAGGGATCGTGGTATTTTGGAACTGATGTCAGGAAGCTGGCAATTTTTTGCACAAAGAAGGATGATGAGCTTGAAGTAAATGTCAGTTTGAAGCAACTTATAATAATAATAATAATAATAGGTAGTGATATCTATATGGTAGCAGATTACCTGAATAACTTTTTGAAATGAATTGAATTCTCTGGGTACACAAGCCTGAAGAAATGGTTTTGAAATGACACATTTGTCCAGTGTACTTTAACTTTCTCTATGTGCTGCACAGGCTGAATATTTGAGTGAAGAAAAGCCATGGGCCTTTCTTTTTTCCATTGTGTTCTTTTGAACCTCGTATTTGAAAAAGAAATTTGATTTTTTTTTTTCTCTTAGAGAGGAGTTTTATTTGCTTAGTTCTGTCAGTTGTATAATAGTAACTCTTCAGGGGACAACAGTGGAAAGAATGCTTGCAGGTGAATAAGAGCATGACATTACAGTGTGTTCTGTATTTCATGCTGGCAGAATGACTAGGTATTCATCATCTGTATTTATTTAATATATGCATTTCTGTAGTGTATGCTTTGATTTAGCATATTTGGAGTATGCTAAATGTAGATGCATTTTACTAAATGTTTTTCTTGTTGTTTAGTTAAGCAGTGGAAATTTTCAAGCACCCATATCACCATTCGTTATCACTCAGCATGATAATGGGTAAATTTAATCTTCCTGATTAAAATTGTTTTGGTCACAAGAGACAAGGGACTGAAAATGAATAATTTTCTTGATGTTCTGCTGTGTCTGTGTTGTTCTTATCTGTTGTTCTTTTCTCTACTACAGAGAACACACCGACCTTTTAAACTTCGTTTGTATGGTCTGGCTCTACATCACACTTTCCTTTCAGTTAGGAGACATAAATTAAGAAGAATGTAAATGCATTTTTTCTTCCTATTGCCAATGGAGAGCTTTCCTAGATTTGAAGTAGGTTTTCTTAGTGCCAAATGGTTGACTTTTCTAGAATAAAAATCTCTCCAGGGTATGCAGAAAGTCCTCTGGTTAATATATTGGCATTCCCAGAACCCACTAAAGCTTAGGCAGGTTGCCAGACACCACTTAATGAGGATGCCGAATGTCTGGCACAAATCTGCATGAAAACCAGCAAAGGAGCTGGGGGTGGAAGTGCATGTGGTGGGGAGAGGGCTGGGAAGGCGACACATCCACACCCTTAAATTATTTTTAATGTCTGCATTTTGCAGAGAAACTGATTAGAAATCCTTACCACAGGATTTTGAAAACTTGCTGGGAGCAGGAGTCTGGATGCTTCAAATTGAGAGAGCTGCACAGAAATACAGTTTTATTAGGAGAGCAGTTTATGAGTTAGGAGGGTTAGTTTTTTTTAAGGAGAGCACCAAAAGAGGCTGGAAATCATAGTGATTTTATGTTTTATTATCTGGTAAAACAGGAAAACACTTGAAAATGTTGTTAGACAATTTGGGGGACAATGGAAGTCAGTGATTGCCAGCATCCACACATAAAAGCTGTTAAAGTTACATGGCAGGGACAGATAAATTACTGCTGCTGGAACACCCCTGCTCAGTGTCACCCTGTGGTGGAGACTCTGCCTGATGCTGCTGAGCTTAAATTTTGCCACATGTTAAGTAGAATTGCAGGTGTTATAGACTCTCTGATGGCTAGATAACTGTTAAAAGAATCAGTCATTCTCCCATATCAGGTATTTTTCCATAAGAGTGCCATTAAAACCAGAATATATTGGTTTGTGTTGAATCAGATGTTTAGTCTTAAAGGTTGGCTGAGCAAACTTGGTTATGTTCTGAACTGAACATTATTTCAGACATTTAAAGCAAGAACATTTTCAGCATTTTTCCCCAGGCTTTAATCTCTCCCTTACCCACCCAAAAAAGCATTAGTCCTCTATAGACAAATTTATAAATAGACATTTGGATGGTAGGGATGACAGAAAGTATTTTTAAAATAAAAAATAATTGTAATAGGAGGTTTTTTTTTTCATATGGCTGAATTTGGAAACACATATGCTTATTATCTGCTCTTTAGTACAGATTTCAGTTGTGTATTTCACCATTTTGGAGAACTGTTCCTCTTTAGAGGAATTCTACTCACTAGAGTAGTAGCATCTACTTGATGAGTGCTGTTGAGTAGGACTAAATTGAAATCCAGATACTCCTGTTTGATTTTGTTTGGTTTCACCAAGGTGAGTTGAGAAATGAAAATATTGGACTTCAGTGCTGGTTTCTGTGGATAAAAGGACAAGTGTATTTTGCCAGTTGTGTGGGGATCTTTGCAAAGTTTTCTCTGTGTTGACACTGCCTCCTGGCTGTCTATAGGACATGGAAAACAAGAAGAGAGTGTTGGACCCACATTAAAAATGGGTACCCACATTTTTAATCCAGAGGTATTTAGGATTAGTTCCAAAAGGCAGCACAGTATTGCCTAGAAGAGATCCACTGGTGAAATGCTGCATGTGAGAATGGAGCAGTTTGATGAAGTATCTGTTGGAATGTCCTTTTCTTTCTATCTCCTGGTGTTCTTGGTTTCTTCCATGCTAAACACCCTGGTACCCTTTCTGTTAAAAACTGGTAATAAATATGCTTCTGAAAAAATATATTCATGACACTGAATTTGTATTACCTGTAAAAGATGAGCATTGAGATTTTGATTCTTTTTGAATTCAATATTTCATTTAGCTTCTATGTTCTGAAATTATTAAGGATGTGCTGACCTTTGGAGAAGATGTGCTTTTTTTGCATATTTGTATGAGAAATACCTTGAGGTTTGAACGACTCTGTCATAACCTTGGGCGACTGAGTGTATTTAAGTTGTGATTTTAGAGGACAGTACAGAATTCTCTTAGGGTTTCTTTTAGAACAAATGTTAATGTTTAATAAAAAAACGATCTAGAATCTCTCTCATATTAAGAAGAGGCTGGAAAATAGTGTTTTCTTCTGGATAAACCCTCAAATGTACTTAGAGTTCTAAAATAAGTGTTGAGTGTTGACTTGTATTATCTAGCATATGCCATTAAAAAGGGTACTGTATTTTGTCCTCAGTTTTCAGCAGCAGTACTTGAAACATCTTCAAACAGTACAGTACTCGGTTTTTTAAGCACAAGTTCCACTCCTCAACTTTTCAAAGATTATTGGAAAGAAAATATGTGACACTTTCTTAATTATCGCTTTGTGTTGTGTGGCTGAGCCTATTATTTTGGTTTCTCACACCTGTAACCTACTTGTTCTCCATTTCATAGAGGGAAAGGAGAGGGCAGTCTGTGGCTGAGATATGAAACAATCTCTTTACCAGCCACCTTCTTCCACTGAGACATTAATGAAATTTTTCCCGTGCATTAATTAAGAGTGATCCGTTATTACTTCGGACTTGTAAACACCTCTGAACATTCCATTAGGTGTTAATGACACATGAAGCAGGAATGAATATGAGTCTGTTGGTCCTGTATCTAGTCTGGATGTACTTAGTATATGTAATTGCCTAGATGTAACAGTATTTCTTAAACTTGGGTGTAAATGGTGTTGCTTCACTTTCTGCTTAATCATTAGTTACTTAACACTGGATGTAACAAGTGATGCCAATCCATAGAGCATATTTGGGTCTGTGTTATCCAGAATGTCAGCTGGGTGTTTGCCTTGGTTTCTTGAGATTTTCAAAAGACAAAACCGAGTTCTCTGGCTTCTGCCCCTTGGGTCAGAGTTGAGCAGAGCAAAGCAGAAGATGTGGGAGAGAAAATGTGAGGAACGCTTATAAATAACCCAGCTGAATCTCCATAGCTGTTGAACTGGCGCCTTCAGTGAGATACCACGTTGGTGTATGTTTTTCCCTTACAATTTCACCTCCACGGATGACTGCTTTTGTAGGTTTTCCTTAACTAATGCGAAGCAAAACTAAACTGAACATTTGTAGAAAATGCATGCAGATAAGGTTTGGTGCTCCTCCATTAGAGATTGCACCTGGTTGTATAAAAGTTAGGCTTGGGCTGACTGATGGCATCTGTTGGCCAGTGTGGTTCATATGTAGATGATTTGTTTTACAAAAGGCTTGTATTGACTATAACTCCTCATCAAACTTAATATAGATATTAGAAATGAGGTGGAAGAGAGGATATTTCCAAGATGGATGTTTTCTGGTTTTGTGACCCTGTTGTGTTCCTCTTACTTTTGTAATGACCTTTCTAGCAGGGTTTTAGAAACATCACATTTGAGATTAACTTGTTGCAAGTACCCTGTTTTCACTTGGAGTGTCTTAAAATATGAGTTATCCTTATTTAATTGGGAAGCCTCTAACATGTGATCCATCTGTCCAATTAAAGCAGCTTGCATAATGATGAATACAGGTACTGTTTGGTGGATACTTTCACATAGCTTATAATAATATTTTTTTTAAAGCAACCATCTGTTGATGAACAGAAATACTGCCAGTGTTTGTCAAATGTGTGCTTTATCTGACCTGTTCTACTTAGCACCTTATGGCAAAGCTTTCTCATCAAAGCATTTTGCAAATATTTTTATTCTTACAGTGCCTTATTAGATTGATAACCACAGTAGCATAACTTTTTAGTGTAGGGGTTAATGTGCCAAGGATTAGGGAGATTAACTTCTCCTCAGCTGCAAGAACAAGTAACCTGCAGTGGCCACAGAGATGATTCTAGCTTGCAGCTGCAGGTGAAACTCACTGTTCTGTTCTAATGGTCTTTACAGCCTTTTGAAGAAAACAGCTGGAATAATGTAAAGTTTCTACAGCAGAAAGCTCCAACAACCTATGTAGCCTGGTCTTCTTTTTCTCATAGGGAGTGGCTGGGTAAATATGTAAATTTCAAGAAAGAAATATCAGTGCTGATTTGTATTAGTGCTGGTAATGCACAGTAATGAGTTAAAAAAGCATTTGGTTAATGATTCATAATTTTGTTTGAAACTACCTAAAAGCAGAGCAAACCAAAAGGAATTAAAAGAAGTGTAGAGAGGAATAAGAGGACCTCTTCAGTTTGCAGAGTGGGAGTTAGGTGTGCAAGGTATTCTGGAAGTGTCTTTTGAAATGCTGTGTTCTCTCTTCAGTTGAATATGCAACTAAAAACAGACTCTGCCTTTTCCCATTCCCTGTTCTCCCCTGGGTATTGTTAGCAGTTGGAGATGAAAGCCTTTAATCATATCTACATGGAGACACCAGAGAAAATCACTTGGAAGTGTTGAGTCAAGATGTGTATGTTAAAGTATGTTAAACTTGTGTGTGAATGCTCTGTTGAATACAGAACAGCCTTATATATTTAACTTGATTCAATTAAAGGCCATTTAATATTGCCATCTGATGGAGAAGGTAATTCAGAACATAAGTTAAACTACAGTGATCTAAAACTGTGTATGACTGAGAGGCGCTTGAGATAGGTGTTTACCATGCTGTAACTCCAGTGTTTCACACTGTACTTCATTTGTCTCAACTTTCCTCCACGTTGCTTCTTATTGATCAGTTTTCATGATGTTGCTATCAAGAGGCATCTTAGGTGGACCTAATGGCAAACTTTCAAGTGGATGTAATCTGCTCAGAAAAGGCAGCTCATTGAAATTGGGATGTTTCATTGCAAATATTTTAGACCTGACAGACTTTGACTGAAATCAAAATAAGATGCAGCCTCTCTTTGATTTGTGGTGAACTTGTTTTGGCCATATGCCTGGTGTTTTCATGGTCCTCATCACAGATATAATCTGCCAAGGATCCCAGTTTGTGACCAGGGGTGCTGTTTCTAGGAACATGTGGTTTCAATGGATAGCCTGCAAGAAAAGTCTGCTGCAAAGTCAGGGGCTGAAGAAATCCCTCATGGACTCGCCTCATATTTGGGAACCTGCAGTAATCCTCTATATCTATCTCTTGAAACTGTCATTCTTTTAAAGATTAAAACTACGAAAAAAATGTTCTATTTGACAGTTTGAAAATGGAAGCCTTCAGTTGGTAGGAAGTTTGGAGTTTTATGGGGTTTGTCTGCTTTGAGAGCCCAGAAACTGTCTGGTTCTAGTTGGAGCTGTGTTTTATCTTTCTTTTGTGCATGCCAATTAATATATCTCTTCCTGTTTCTTTTCAATCTGGAGTTCATCTAATGGAGCACCTCAGGACAGCCCAAACCTCTGTTGCCTGAAGTCTTTAATTTACCCTTTTTAATGTCAGCCTTGACCACAGAGGTTTGCAAGTTGCAATTTCCTGTGTCTTGCATAAGAAGACTTAGATACAGGAAAGAATATCCTGAAGCTTTTATATTCCAAATCATTAAATGAACAGTGAAGCAGGGTTCTGGGAAAGAAGGGAGCTGAACTTGCCTCCCAGAAGGAGCTGTGTTGCACAGAAGAGGAACTGTCCAGTGGAAGCAGTTGCAGATGCAGTGTACAGAGTTGGACATTCTGTTCTTCTCACACTCTTTTGGAAGTGACTGTTATGAAATCAGGATTTTCCTGGACATTTCTCTTGAGCAGTGTGATGTGATAGAGGTAGAGATTAGGAAAAGGTTATCTTTTTTAAAAAAAATAAGTATTTTATTTTATGAGGTAGTTCAAGGATTGCTGTATTCTCCCTGTAAGAAAAATCTTCTGAAATTTCAATCGGTCGAGAAGATCATAGCTACACTAAAAGCTGTGAATGAAAACTTGGGAGCCACTCTGACTTCAACAGACTGAAATTCTTTTATGGTTGAAGATACTGAAAGTACAGTGTTCTGTCTGAAAAAAATAAGAGGCAGTGATATTAGCTGTGCCACATTTAGGTGATTGTTCTAAGATGCTTGCATGCTTGTTAAGATTATGGCCACTGCAGTAGAGGCAGATAAATTTTAGCAGCTTAAGCATCCTCTCTTACTATGAATGTACAGAGCTCTTAACATGTTCCCAGAGTCTGTGAGTTGATTTGGTTTTAAAATTGAAAAGTTTTTTCACAGAGTTATAACAGTTTCAAGATGTAACTTTCTTAGTTTACATGGAATGGCAGACATTAGAAAATATGTAGCAAGTCATCTTCCCTGCCCTTTGAGTCTTCCAATTGGGTAAGTTGAAGAGTCAAATTCTTATGGATGCTAAGGATAGTCTCTTTTCACAGTGTAAAAGTGTCAAAAGAATATTTTTTCCTGCCTCTGACCTTGATATGTAAAATGCACTGTAGTACCCTTGTGTACTTGAGATGTTCTCAGGTGTCCCTGACACCTACAAGAAGCCAAATGCTGTGTGCAACTGGTTCTGTTATCTCCCAGTCTCCCACATAAGTTGTTCTGGTAGTTCTCCTCTTGCTCCTGCGGCTATGCACATTTCTCTCTCACTTCTTTTTTTTTTTTTTTTTTTTGGTAGTCCTTTAGGGTACAGACATTTCAGAGATTTATCTGTAATGTCTAAGTGGCTTCCTCTTCTTTCCTTTCCTCTTCCACCCCAGTAAAGAAATTCCAGATGGAAGCTCTCTGGTGTCAGTAACAGCTGCACAGCAGATAATTTTTTGCATCCTTAGAGCTGTAATATTTGTAACTCCATATATGTAGTTATGATATACATTTACATTAAGGATCTTCTGGTCTTTTAAGCTTCCTCAAGGCTCTTCTAGTCTTTCTTGAAGCAGCATTTTGTCCTATTTTCTGTTCCTGCTTAGAAATAGCTTCTTTCAACATGAAGAAGTTAAGATATTCTGTTGTAAATTTGATTTTTAGGAAGCCTGAATATTTTAGAGTCCTGTGTTGTGATTCAAAAATCGTGCTCCCTTCTTTCATCTCTAGGATTTATAATAAGGTGTCAGCAATGATCTAGTCCATCTGGGAGCTTGCATCAATGCTTGGGAGAGCCATATGTGTCTGCCTCAAACAAGGCTATAGAAAAGTGTTCCACTAGCAACCAAGATGTCATCCATCTGCTAGACAATCCTGTAGCTAGTTAGCTTAATGACGTATTTATTTGACTCCATGTTTCTGCGAAGCAGGCTCCAGCTTTCCTCCCTGTTCCAATTAATACCAAAACCTCCCTGCTCTGGAGAAAACAAAAACCACAAAACCCCTGCCTGCTCTGGAGAATGTCAGGAAGTTTGTGGCTCGCTGGGTTTGATCTGTTTCTCCACCTCAGGGGATGCTGCAGTCCCAAATTCCGAGTGAGCCCACGCAGGGCAGGTGTCTGGTGGCCGAGGGATCAGCAGGCGAGACGCACGGCCCGGGTGACCTGAGCTGCATGGGGAAATCCAATCATGCTGCTCCTGCTTTAGGGTATTATTTTAGCACACGGGGCTGTGTGAGGATTTCCTCCTGCTCTGGTCAGAGCTGGAAGTGTCACTGTAAACATTTTACCCGGCTACGTGGAGTAAACCGGGTGATTATTGCACTCGGTGACTTTAATGGAAATGTGGATTTGGGACCAAGGTGTTCACAGTCTTCAACAAACATGTGCTAGATATTTGTAATCTCAGATGGCCTTGTAAAAAGTCAGGAACTGTGCTGGAAATATACTGTGGGAAGACCAGATCTGTAGACTTCAGAATCTCCACATTCATAATGAGATAAATTAGAGCACATTGGGACTGTCTGTCATTGATTTCTTAACTTTCCAGTCACCCTGTCCCACTGTTCTGGTCTTTTTTTGTCACCCAAGGAGGCCAAGTCACTTTTGCAAATTCTAGGTTGATCTAGTTTCTAATCTGTCTGTGAGTCAGGCTTGAGTTGAGAAGGGGACAACACAACCGGAGAAATGCAAATTTAGATGAAAAGAATGTTTTGTGTTAATGGCAATTACATTAATCTGTGTTGAGGCAATCTAGTGAATTTAATGTAGAAAAATGCAAGTATATATTCAGACCACTGTACAGTTGAATCCATCAGTAAATCTTCATCTGTGTCTTGCAAGGGAGTTTACAGCTTCTCATGGATTTCAGTGGGGATCAAGACACTGTCACAGCTTTTTCTGAATATGGATTGAGGCCAGCGTGGTGCTGTCTACTGAGTTTGGTAAATTTTACCTGACATATGTTGTTTAAAGTAGCAGACATAGATGCAAATACTTAATAAACTCCAGGGAAAAAATAATTAGTATTCAATGCCAGTCCTAAATACAGGTGAGAAACATATCTTAAGTAAGGCACAGAAAAAAAATTTGCTTTCTTGCACACTAGAGGCCTCTCTTTTTGTCTGTGTGTGTGTGTGAGCATATTAGCAGTTCTAAGCTGAAAAAGTAGGTGAAAGTGAAATCAGGACAATTCCATGGAGGAGTGTAGAGATTGAAGAGGTGAACTGTACTCACTTTTGCTTCATCCTCTAATGCTACAAAGAGAATTGTAGAATAATTCAGGTCAGAAGGAACCTTCTGGAGTTCTAGTCCAATCTGCAGTAACAGGACTAAGGCTTTTCTGAAGAAATACTTTTGAATCTAGAAATTGTTATTTAGAGCTTAATTTCTAGAACTGGGTATTTTCTTCATATGTTTTGAATTGCTTCTGTTTGGGCAGAAGGTCAAGTGGAAGAAAATAAAGTATGAGAAAAGAGAATCTTAATTCTAAAGATGTTAAGTGAGTGCCAAAAAAGAGCAAAGTTGACACGACTCCTGCTGCACATGGGAGGGAATGGCATGTTAAGAGTATCTGAAAACTGTTGCATGTGTTTAAAGTAAGCAATGCTTTTATTTTCTCGAGATGTTCTAAATAATTAAAGAATGGTATTGTTTCCCTTCCAAGAAGGGAACTGACAGTTCTTCACTGATATGAACTTATGTGTATTTCTTATTATTCCTTTTGTCACAGGTCTACTATCCATTGTTAAATAAAATAAGTGTCTTTTCCGTATCACCTTATAAAAACATAGAAGTCCTCTCAGAGGTAATTCTGATTGATCAGAGTAACTTTGATTAAATTTTTGGAGAGAAAGGGATTTTTACATCTTGCTGTAAAGTTTATATGATTGAAACTTGATTGTTTTAAAACAGAATGAAAAAAGCAATATTATAGTTTTCCACAAAAATTACATTTGCACTGGATTGATGCATTCTTTGGCTTTGTATGATACCATGCATAACAAAATTTAAAAAATAATCAGAATTCATAAATCTATGAAGTTTTGTAAATTTCTACCTTTTAAAGTGCCTGCTTCAGTCTTTATTTTATTATTGGTGTCATCAAAAGGGTACTTAACAGGAAGTATTTCTGTTTTGATGCAATAGATTTTTCTAATGGAAAACAGATCTGCAGGAGTATTTCTGAGAAGATAACTTCTGGTTTGGGAAGAGCTTCTTTGTCTTAGTTACATGTATTTGTTTTGGGTTTGAATTTTTTTAAGTGCCTTAACTTTCTTTGCATTTCTCCTGCAAATTTGGAACTTGGTTAGGGATATTACTGAAACACAGTTGTAGTTTAATGGAAGGAAATTGATACAGAACCGTTTTGAACCCACTTTATCTTTCTGTTCACTTAGAATTGAGACTAACTGAAAAACAAACGAGGTTTTGCTTCTGAAGAGCAAGTCTTTATCCTGTTAGCCAAGTGTTTTCCTTCTTCCAGCACTTCATATACTGGATGAGTATGTTTTCCTTGTTGTTAAATGTTCCTGTCCAGTGACGCAGAAGTGCTGTGTTTCAAAAGAAGATTATGTGCTTGACAGCTATTGAAGTCATTAACATAAAATTGGACTGTCTTATCCAATTTAGGTTATGTATACTGAAGTAGTGTTTTAACATATAATGATAAAAAAGGGAATGTAGGATGGAGGTGCATCTTTCTGGAATAATTTCTGGAATGCCTGTTGCATGGATCTAACAGTGGTAAAGTTTTAAGTCCTGTCTTTGTATTTGGATACTCAGAATAAGGGAAAAAATATGGATCTACAGAGATATCTGAAAGTCCTTATGTCTTATGCTGAGTGTTTCTGTTTGGCACTGTTTTGTGGTATGGCCTTTATGCTACTTAAAAAAAAAAGGGCTGAAAAATAAGTGGAAAAGACTGACTTCAACTTTTGCCTAGAAAGCTTCTTTGGTGAGCTTCAACTTGTGATAGGCCTGAATGCTGTAAATCCTGCAGACTCATTTCAGCTTGGATCAACAGGGGCTAAAGCTTGAATACACAATTAAGGATGGACACAATGTCTAACTTGAGTAGTGAATTATCACATCAGTCTGACCTACTAGATATGGTAGATGATATCAAAACACTGACTTTATTTTCAAGTACTTGCTATTTATTGCTGAAGCAATTAGCCACCTCTTACATTTCATTTTAGCTGTCTGATTGCTGGCACAGTATAATTTTTTTGTTCAAGGTTTTTCATATCAAAGCAAATTACATACTACAGGGTGCATTTGTTTTGTGAACATCACTTTTACAGTCAAAACCTTATATGCTGCTGGATAAACAAGTCATGTTGTAATTAGGTTTGTCTGTGTTCACCAATGTCAGAATGTAAAACCATCAGATTAGATTTTGATTAAAGGGGAATGAGTACCCTTGTGCAGTCTCCTCTGTACTGGTTTCGTGTCTATGCTGGGAACACTGTATTCCTTTTGTAGTGTCAAATAGTCCTGCAAAGAGCTGGTCTTAAATAGTTTTTTTGTGTTGTTTTGTAATTAAGAATAATTCCTGAGACCTGTCTGACAACAGTTTTATCTGTTAACGTTAAATAAAAAAGTTACGGATTTTATTCATGTTTTCCATCTTTTTAGAGAGACTGTAAAAGGTAAATAGTACAAACACAATATCCCATATAACTGAAAATTACTGTTAAAATGGGGTAGAGAAATATGGATAATGCAAAACCCAGACATGGTTATGATACATATAATTATGTTAATAAGCATATAGAAAAGTTGAAATGAAAGTTCATGAATATTTGAAATACACTATGAACTATGGCAAGGATTTTGAAAAATCCAGCAAACAACCCAACATGAAGAATATATTGCAGAGGTTTCTAATAATTTTACAAAAACAGTTAGTTATTGCTCTTCTTTTTGCGTGAGCAGCTGTTATATTCACGCTCTCTCAAAAGTTTAAGGAAGGAGTAAGATTCCATTTCCTGTCTATACACTATTTAATTAAATTGGCAGGTTGTCATGGTTTAACCTCAGAGACAAGCCCCACACTGCCACTCACTCACTCCCCCACCAGTGGGACTGGGAAGAGAATCAGAAGGGTAAAAGGTGGAAAACTCGTGGGTTGAAGTAAAGACAGTTTAATAGGGAAAATGAAAACTGCACACACAAGTAAAGCAGAACAAGGAATTAATTCACTGTTCCCATGGGCAGGCAGGTTCAGCCATCTCCAGCAGAGCCAGGTCTCCTCATGTGTAATGGTGACTTGGGAGGGCAAACATCATCACTCCAAATGTCCTCCCCTTCCTCTTTCTTCCTCCCACTTTCTGTACTGAGCATGATGTTCCATGGTCTGGAATTTCCCTTGGGTCAGTTTGGGTCACCTGTCCTGGCTGTGTCTCCTCGCATGCACCCCCAGGTTCCTCACCCGTGTGTGTACAAAAAGCAGAAAAGGCCTTGGCTCTGTGTTAGTTCTGTTCAGCAATTACAAAAACATCTCTGTATTATCAGCCCTGTGTTCATCACAAATCAAAACCACAGCCCCATACCAGCAACTGTGAAGAAAATTAACTCTACCCCAGCTGAAACCAGCACACCGGTCTTGACTTTGATCTGTTGCCCAGAACCACCAAGATGACTTCTAGATCTTCTTGTCACTGTTGTTCAGACTATTTCTCAATCCTTTTCCACAAACTTTGGGAATTTTCCTGGGTACCAGGTCTGAATTTGACTTTGTGAATATTTAAATAGCCTTCTTAAGTAAGTAATTTATGGGTTCTGTATGGTCTACAAGTTTTATGTCATCCTCCTACTGCAAGAAATTCTGCCATGATGGCAGAAAAGTGGCAAACTTTGCCACTTGTTTGCCACCAACTTTGCTCTCATTTTCATTAAAAACTGTGAAAGGGGTCAGACATGAATTCTTAATATTTATTTCACTGCAAGAGAATAGTTTGGTCCTGTGGTTTGACTTCCACATTAGAAAAGAGAACATAAAACTCCCCAGTGGCCTCTTCATGTTCCTAACTCCAGGTTACCAGTTGTCAAGAAGACAGGGAGAATAGAAGAGGTGGAAATGTGATTATCAACCAACACACAGTAAAGTGTTTTTTGCCTGATCAGTACTTTTAAGTTTTTATTTTATTTTTTTTATAAAACATGATTTTCCCCCCTTCCCAGTTCTTTTCAGCTTACCAGATGACTGAGGTTAAATTAAGTACTTCCTAGATATGATTTTCAGGAAAGCAAATTTACTGGTACTAACTCTGCAGGAGCCCTGTGCTGGTATTGATGGCTGGCTGTGTTCATTGGCAAGAGAACGATTCTCAAGTGAGATTATAACCAAGAAAACGTGTTGACTACTCTCAATACAGATTCTCCTTTTATACCCAAGTCTGTGTTTGTAACTGAAAGTGTGGGATATATTCAAATTTGAACTTCTGTTCATGTCTGTGAGGGGGAAAATGTCCTTATGTTTTAAATGACTGCATATTGTGTCTGTGCAAATATAGGTCCTCTTGATGTGAGGAGAGCTATTGAACACATCAAGATTTGTGCTGTACAAAGCTTCAGAAATGCTCATCTTGGTACTTTAGGATTTGGGGTGTGTGTAAGGAAAAAAAAATCTGCTTTAACTTGAGGTTAGTAGAAGGATCCCAGCAGCTATGTAGTCTTTTGATTGTGGCTAATGGAAGGGGAAATGCTGGCAGTGTAATTTCAGCAGTGTTCACAGACCTTGGTGATTTTCTAATGTGTTATGCCAGATACAGAACAGGATGATTAACTTTTCGGGAGGAAAGAATCTTCTCTTCTAAAACCAGGACCACAGGGATGTTAATACAACGTGACAATATTGTTTATTGCTCAGACTTAGGAATTGGTGTTTTTTGAGCAATCTAAGAGCCTCATTTTATTGTTAGGGATCAAAAAGGGTGTTTACACTGTATTATCAAAGATACTGAAAGAAGCAATTACCACTAACAACAATAAAAAAAGAAAAATAAATTCTTTAAAGTCTCAATATGAAATGATAATTAAGAACAACAACCCAGGTGACTGTAACCTTCTTATGATGTGTAGGTTTCAACCTGTAGTTGGAAGTAAATCTAAAAACCTAAAGGAAAAGACATTTCTGAAGAGATTATCATTGGCCCAGTTTAATGCAAAGGCGTGATTGGTTCAGAAATTAGAGAGGTTACTTTTCCATATGTTGAAAATAACCTGTGAGATAAAAATAAAAGCAGAGTGCTTAAAAAAAGAGAGGTCAGAAGATTTAAATCTGGCAGAGGAGTGTCTGATGCCTTCACTGAGCTGAGGAGCTGTTCCCACATAGGTATGCAGGCATACTCTCTCATCCTGGAAAATGCTAATTTGACAAAAGTGCCTGTTGTCCAAGAGGATTGCTTTCCAATTTGCCAGACAAATTCCCCACGTATCCCTCAGGATGACACACTGAGGAGGTTATTTGTACATTGGTGTTGTGTTCTTCCTTTCTCTCCTTGCCCTTCCTTCTCCACTGAGTTTTGTTGCCAGTGAGCTATTCTGGTTCCCTGCAAACTGAGTTAACAAGAGCTAATATTGATACTTTCAGGTTGTTTATTCCCAGCTCCTCTTGCAACACAATAAATGTTTTGATTAAATACTGCAAATACTTATGAAGCATTCCATCAGAGAGGAAGGACTGCTTCTGAAGTTGGGGTTTGGGTACATTTACTTTCTCTTAAGTCAAAGCAAGTGTCTATTTAGGGAGACAAGGAGATAAAAGGCAGGAGATGGCTGCGTAGGGGAGCTGTGTGTGCATGGAGACATGCATTGTATATTAAGAAAAACATTAGTCACGTGGATCTTTGAAGAGACACATGCTAGCTGGCTCTCAGTCTTTTAGAGTATTTTGTGCACAGTTGCCTGTGAGTATCCTTCCCTCTGTCCTTTTCTCCTGTGCTGAATGAACACCAGTTGAGTGGGAAAAATGCCTTGGGAAGATGGTTCTGCTGTTGTCTCAACCCATGGTTGCATGGAAAGATGCAGGTGATTAAAAAGAGGGAGGACATTACACCTGCCTGCCAGGGAGTTGTGTGTTGTTTTGTGTGTGTACATATGAACAGTCAATCAGAGAAGAGTCCAAGTCTGAGACTTTTAAGAAGATATCACATTATTTCATTATGTTGGTCTGCTGTGTCTGATTTTTTGTTTTTCTTGATACAAAATACTTATTTTGAGGGGAAAAATATAAAGTATAAGGAAAACAGATGTGATCCTAAGGTACTTGGTTTTACAAAAACTAAACTGCATTATTAGCTGGGTTTCCCAGTGGTGACTTGTGGGTATACAGGAACCTTCTGAGTTATAGATTTTGGGTGTGACTCATGTTGCAATATGTTTATTGCTACCATGCTTACATGACACAGTAAAAAAAAACAAAAACCAAAAAACAAAAAACTCGAAAAAAATCTGAGTGTCCATTCACATTCTTTGTTGATATCAGGCTTGACCTGATTTTGGGAGCATGTTCCTTTCTCCCCCACATTTCTGCAATGGAGTATGTTCAGTATCTGACTGCTGCATTCCTTTGACTGTCAGTTCTTGGAAAACAGGAATTAATTGCATTATGATGGTTTTTGGGGTGTTTTTTGCTGAACCCTAAAACATGTCTGATATGTAATATCCAATTTTTCTCTATTGAAGCGTGTACTTCCATCAGTTATGTTACACACAGCATTCTCTGCCTTGGAGTGGCCACTGTGGTAATGCATTGCACGGAAACCCGGCAGGACAGCAGATCCTGTGTGAGGTGTTTGCTCCTTGAATCTTTGTTTCTGCTGGGCGGATCACTCAGAAATATCCAGTATCCCTGTGTTGGATTTCCATTTTTTTGCTGGCAGCCAGGCCTCACCTTCAGGAGATCTCCTTGTTTCCTGGCTGTAGACTTGACCAATCTGATAACCTTTTGATATTGTTACATTTTGCCCATAGTTCAAACATTTCGTAGAAGTGGAAACTGTTGTCTTGACAACTAAACTCCAGCTAATAATAGATAACTAAAGAATCCAGAAGTCCAAATGTATAATAATTCTTAAAAATTCAAACTTATTCTTGAGTTTGAGAGCTGACCTCAAATACAAATATATTCGTTTTAGATCTGTAGCATGAGGAGCTCAGACTTCACTGTGGCACAACAGTTTTAGAATAGGCTTCAACTGTATCTGTTTTAGATGCTACTTTTTGCTGTGATAAAATGTGGGGTTTTTTGTGCTGGTTTGCTGCAAAGATGACTCTATTTGCATTGTAATATGTGACAACAATATGAACAGTATACAAACTTTTATTATGCAGAATATTAGGTGCTTTATTTTTTCCTCCCAGAAGAGTCAGATAACTCCCCAGCATTTCTGCTGTGCTTCTCACCAGAGCAGGGTGTGAATATGTGAATAGACCTCAAAACATGAAACTGAAGTTCTGATCCTCATTCTGAAGAGGATCAGCAATTCTGGCTCAACATTAAGTTGTTCCTCTGCACATAGGGTGCTTCAGATAGAGGAGGTAGCATGAAGAATTTGTGGCAGAAATCACATGTAAATGTCATGTTCAGATAAGGCAGAAAACCCCAGAAAGACTCTTCAGTTACCTGCAGAACTTTGCTGGAGTGGAGAGAAAGAACTGTTTCACAGCATTAAAGACATCCTCTGTGGGCTGCATTTTGGAGTGGAGTGGGAGTTAGTGTAAATGAGTTTGGACAAGCTCACTTATTGTGGTTCCATCTGTGGTTTTAAAGCAAAGATTTAGCAGTGAGATCTACTTTTTTAACTATTTGTGAAGGAATGGACATTGTGTTTAAAATCACATATGCTGGTAATGTCACTACTCTGCTGGAACTGTGAAAGATGAGCTCTGAGAGAGTCCTTTTTACTGCAAAATGCCTTTGTTCAAAAATACACCAGCCATCTACCACGTAACACTGGAGGTGATTGGGGTATAGTCTGATATTGCTGGTGTTTGTCTCAGACAGGCAGCCCCCACAGGCAGTCCTTGTTTGCATTCTGTTGTTGAACAGCTGATTGAAACCTTGGATGCAATGTGATAAAGCCTCCTTTTGTGGTTTGTTCTTTTGAACCTGGAAGACTCTTCTGCAAAATCGTCATTGTCCAAAGAAGTAGTTCAAAAGCATGTTAATTCAGCATTCTAATCTACAGCATTATGAGTAATCCCTGCAAATTATTTTGCATAAATGCGCAGAGGAAGGAGGTGCTTTGGGTATGTGCTGCTCAAACTGGCATGTCCTCTCAGTTAAATTCATGGTAGAAAGGTTGTTACCTTTCTCATATTTTCCTGAAATGTCTGTCTTAAATCTGGTGATGTTATGAAGAGAAAGATGATAGTCAAGAGTATGAAGCTGACGGTAAGAGGTGGAGGTTTTGAGTTTCCATTTTTTTTATTTCTGGAGGATAACCATAATGTTATTTATTTCTCACCCGCAAAAGATTTGGAATGAACCAGGAAAGAAGATTTGTATGGTTGCTTTCCCTTTTTTTTGAAAAGATGTAGAAGTATGCATTCAACAAGAGGACCGAGTTAGTCTCTTGAATAGAATTTCTCATCTTTCATTTTTGTAGGTCACTCTTTGGACTGTCATGATGCATAAGACCTTAGTGCCTTAATAGCAATAACTAGGTTGTATGGAAAAAGAACTTGAATCTCCTAGTTATGCTTAGTATTTTACTTTATGTGCCCTTGGGACTGGTATCAATTAGTTTGAGAGAATACTTTCTAGATAAAAGGTGTCTATAATATTAACCTGCACATAACACTTTATAGTGATCTTCAGGAGAAAAAAAAGCGCAAAAAATAAAATGTTGTTGGGTAAAAACTAGTATAATATGCTCAAATTATAAAAGACTGAGCATCCATAGCTAAGGTTGCCTGTTGTTTTCAGTTAATTAAGACTATTTCAGTTGTTTGTAGCTTTCTCAAGTACGAGCTGGAAATTAGACTGGAAATTTTCCATGCTGGTTATTTGGTCTGGAAAGCTTTTCAGATGTAGCAAACCAGTTGGGAGTATTTCTGAGCAGGAGTTTAGGAAAGAAGATGATCACTGTTGTTTCATTGGTGAGCTCACACATTTGTGGCTGCCTTAAAGGGAAGCGTTGACATGTGGTGGTTGACCATTGCTGGGGCTGTGCCAGGACAGATGTTCAGTGCTGCACTTCAAAGTGGGATACTGGAAGGGTCTGGATTTAGTCTAAACCTCCCAGTGGGAATAAGAAGGGAGTTACTGTTGATGTGCAGATCATTCCAGCCATGCAGTTTGCCTGCTGCCCTGCCAGCAGTGGTGAGGCACCGCTGCAGTGCGGGAAGAAGAGGAAGGGTCAGCAGTCTGTGGGCTGGGAAAGGAGGGACCAGCTGGGGTGGGAATCTAACAGGCTCTGCTGCTGAAGCCAGCCTTTCATCCAGCAGGACCATCACGGTGTGTTTCACTTGGAAGCATCTTGTTTAAGAGAATAAACTGTACTTGAAGGATGGTTTCTCAATAGTTGTATCTGTACTTTGGGAGCACCTATGTGGGTGTTCTGAGATCTCAGTCTGCCCCCAATGTGAGTACTGAGCTCTCAGTTGTTTGGGGAAAATGTCCCTCCGAGGGTCCTAGGTCCTGTCTTCATGTAAAAAACCTGCAGGAGGTAGCAAGAGGAATTAATAAGAAAAATAACAATAAATAAAGCTATTTAGAAACAAGGAGCCTTTATAGATTACCCACTATGAGACCAGTACTATAAAAATGGTTGTTTAATTGTGTCAACAACTGCAAGTACCTGGGTTTGGAAGTAAGTTGAGGGAAGAGTGATGTGAAGAATAACTGTGGAAAAATAATTTTCCCAACCATACTGCATGACAGCAATGAATGGCATTTTTAAATATCTGACTTAAAATAGATGTAAATACATGCTGTTTTATTTGAGCTGTTCTAGAAAATGCTGATCAGAGTGTTGAGTGAGACCAAGCTTGTATGTAAGGTACTTGGGATACAACTGAAAAGATACTCAGCTTCTAACTCTCTTCCCTTGCTGTTTGTCAACTTTATGCTGCAGGGAACTGTGATTTGCCAGTGCCTGTGGTTTTCAGACTTGCTGAATCCAGAAATCCTTGGATTTGTGCTGTTTAACAGAGGAAATGGCTAGGCTAGTAGCATTATTTCACTTTAAGTCATCAGGATAAATGCAGAAAGAAACATTGCCTGAGAGTTAGAGAAGCAAAAAACACAAACATGTATTGTGAAGTTATCCCATAACCTGTGTGATTACTCCCAGAAAAACAACACATGCTGTCATATAAAAAGTGGGAAGGGATCTGGAATGGCTGGTTAAAGCAGACTTCTGTGCATCTGTCACATGGGCTAATAAGTAATTTGTCTTTGTTCTTGTGCTTATTAAGGGTGGCCCCATCAAAATGTCAATAAATATTGTTACGAATATAGAGGATCCATGTGGTTTTGGATGGATCAAATCCAGGGGTGTGTCCCCATCTTTTATGATTATAACAAAGGGAGAAGGAATACTGAAGTACAAACAGAAGGTTCCACAGTGCCTTTTGGGCACTGACTTAAAGTACAGTTTCATGTTGAGGTCATGACTTTTTGCTGTAAATGCAATGCAGGGAGGAGCTGTCTGTCCCTGAGTTTCCCTGGAAAGTGCCAACCCACCCTGTAAAGGTGACTCGTTCAGATTTGTGCAGCTCAACTTTTTGTCTTTAATCATACTCAGTCACGTGCTGGTCGCTTCAAATTTATTTTTCCCAATGACAGGAGAAGTACACTAACTTTTAAGTTCTAAAACTTTGTGTGATGTAATGCAGCCCATGGCATTTTCTTAGCCCTTTGACATCTAATCTATATTTTCGTTAGAAGCTGTGTCTCCTGTGCCTTTTGTTTTTTATTCAGCTGCATTCCAGTAGTTGGGTAGCCTTTCCCTGAAAGTCTCTGAAGCACCAGGATTCTTGTTCACACTCTGCTTCCCATGATGAGCTGCATAAGGCAACATCTGTGCACTACAGAGAGAGCCCCCAAAAGAATACAGGTTGTGTCTGCCTCCTGCTTGTTTTGGCTTGCTTCTCTTCCCCTCCTGTGCTCCAGGTCTGTTGTCTTACTGCCAGTCTGCATTCTGTTTGTGAAACTGGGATCAGTCTCTGAGATACTCCGAGGTGACTGGTCCATGACTGGGTAAGAATTAAGTTCATTCTGCTGTTAGTAAAACATGAGTGAGGTGGTGACTCTCTAGAGAGAGAGAGACCGTGGAGCTGCTCTGTGTAGTGAAGAACTAAAGAGAAGCAGTAAATGACAGGAAAATGAACAGAGCAGAGCAGGGAAGAGATTAACTTAGAGAATGCAGAAGGTCTCAGGTGCCTCTGGAGAAACTGATGGAGAAACCAAAACCTGAAGACAGGAGTGGTGAATGACTGAAGAAGTGTAGATACTATTAAAAAATATCAAGAAATGAAGGAACCTTGGTTATAGTCATTCTCATTCAGTCCAGGCCTGAAAACTCTCACCTTATGTCCAGTGTCTTGCTTGGTTCTGGAGTGGATGTTGTACACTGGTCACACCTACGCAGAGCATTTTGTTCCTTCTGCAATGAAAATGGGGAATTAAATATGAAATCAGTACTGTGGCTGTGGAGGAGCAAATAAAAAAAATAAAAGAGGTGTTCTCATTTTGCCCAACAAATGTTGGGTGTTTGCCAAATGCAATGCTAAAAGCAGGATCCCTGAAGAGAAGGACCACACTGGGCAAATCTTCTCCAGCAGTGGTGTCCTTGCAGGCTGTCCCCACTTTCCTCTGCTTGTGGCTCTTGTGTCATTTCAGACAAGGAAGCTGGAGAGCTCTGCTCTGAGGCTTGTCTTTACGTTGTTCATTAAGGTACTTTCCTAAAAAGTAGGATTGGACTTCAGGACTTTAATTTTGCAGAACTTTAATTGCTCTTTGATTGAATGGCTCTGGTCATTAGTGCAGTTGTAATGGGCTAATGTTCTTCGAGGCTACAAATGAATGGCCATGGTGGGAGAATAGCCATCCTTCCCCTGTGTCATGCTGGAGACAGACTGCTACTTCTCTTGTCAGCCTCTGATGTAACTTAATTAATTGTAGTGGAATTACTCCTGATCTATAATTAAGTGAGAAGGAAATTGAACTGGACAGTGTGAGAAGTTCCCTGTGTTGTTGCCTGCAATTTTGAAAAGAAGTGGAAAAATTCACATTTCATTACTGCCAGTCTGTCACCTTGAACATGAAATCCTTCTAACTAAGCACTGTCTGAGGAAAAAAAGTTACTGAGTGTGGTATGTAGGTTCAAGGTTACTCTTTCTTTAGCCAGTTTCAAAGTCGAGTTCCCTTTTTTTTTGAGTATCACTGTGGGATCCTCACTGGTGGGAAGGTCATACAAAAACCTGCCCATGACATACCTTGTGTGCCTTCTGCCTTTTGGATTTGCTTTGTCGTATGGGGAGGCCGTGTTTCATGTGTGGCTGGAGCTGCTATGGGTAACATTCTGCTTTTTATCAGACACTCAGCTGATCTTTTGCTGCTTACTAGAAGTGTTACACCACAGGAACCACCAGTGTGAAGACTTCCATACCAGTGTAGTGAGGTGGAGATGATACCATTGCTGGTATCCCTGCTTGGGTACATGGCCTTTACACAGGAGAACTGCAGCTCTGGCAGTGGAAGCCTCGCACTCACATTTGAAGTTAATTATAAAGAAGTGACTGGAAAGAAATTACAGGATATTTGCCATTCCTCAGAGCTTTCATGAAGCTTGTTGTCATCAAGAATATGCCGAAGTTGGTATTTCTCTGATTGTTCGTTTTTCATGGACACTCCCTTTGTTGGTTTTACTGTTCTTCTTGGATGTCTGGATTAATTTCCCAAGTTGTTTTGTAGATCTTGGTTTAGGAGTTTCCTTTTTTGATAATATCAATAAATTTTAGTACTCTTTGTCCCCAACTTGAAAACTGTAATGAAAATATTTTATCTCTGTGAGGAAAGAAAGCATATTTGGCCAAAGATTAAATAAAAAGATAACTTTGAGGATATGTAATATGAGTTAGAGCTTGAAGAAAAATAAATACAAGTGACCAAGTCTGTTGTGCCTATCCCAAAAGACTTGATTTGTTCTGTCTGAACTTAGCCTCTTAAATTTTTGGAATAATCAAGTTGCAGCCTTACTAACATTTCCCGTTAAGAGTAAAACTCATCTCATAGAAAGGCAGTTGAGTTTTAAGCAGTTCCTTATTATTACTTTTATTATTATTATTACTTTTATTATTTAAAATAATTTTTAGTGTGATTTTTGGAATAAGAACTTTTCCTTGACTGAACTGTTGCCACACTGATCTTTTTGCACAAGCAGATACAATTGTACTTGATATAAACTTAGAGAGAGTAAATAATTACCTGTATTTTGCATCTCCCAACACTCAGTTTTGGAAAAAAAAAAAAGTATTGTTGAAAATTCCTTGAAATTTAGTCTTTTTGCTCAAAGATCAGCTGCAAGGGATGTATGCAGGCTGGATGGGAGAATTAGCAGAGGGGCCAGATTACATAATTGGTTTGGAATCTCAGTCAGCTCTGGAACTCTAATTTTTGAGAAACATAGGATCATTTATAACATCACTGAAGTGAAAATATAAATTGTTTAAAATATAATAGCAATCTTCTTGAGAGTGCAGTTATTTGGAAAATGTGTCTATACACATAGGTAGATGTTCTCTGCTCTTGCGAGACTCCACCTGGAGTACTGGGTTCAGCTTTGGGGTCCCCAGCCCAAGAACAGGGACCTGTTGGAATGAGTCTGGAAGAGGAAACAAAGATGCTCAGAGGGCTGGAGTTCCTCTGCTGTGCAGGCAGGATGAGAGAGTTGGGGCTGTTCCTGGAGAAGACTTCAGGAAAACCTTACAGAATCTTCTATGCTTGAAGGGGGCCTGCAAGAGAGCTGGAGAGGGACTTTTTACAAGGTCCTGTGGTGTTAGGGCAAGGGGGAATATCTTTAAATGGAAGGAGGAACAGTTTAGATCAGATGTAAGAAAGAAATTTTTAACCATGAGTGGTAAAACATTGGTAGAGGTTGATAAGAGAGGTGGTGGATGTCCCAGCTCTTAAAACACCTGAGGTCAGGTTGGATGGGACTCTGAGCAACCTGATCTGGCTGAAGATGTCCCTGCCCATGGCTGGAGAATTGGACCAGATGACCTCTAAAGGTCCCTTCCAATGCAAGCTATTCTATGAGCCTATGAGATATCCTTATCTAAAAGCTGTTCATTATTTTTGACTTGGATAAACACATTTCTGTCAGAGTGATGGAAAAACGGTATGTTTAGCTGTTCACTAGGTGCAAAGTTTAAAAAACATTTTCTGATAATAAAGTGTATTTTTGGTAGTGTTTATATGCTGTCACAGAAGTTGATTCCCATATTTTCTGTAGCTGTTATCAAATGTTTGAGATTGATATGCTTGGGAAGGTGGTGAGGGTGCCATAGAGAAAAATAAACTTGTGATGAAGTATCTGTGCTGGGTGGTTAGAATTTAGTTTAAGCTTAGTAAAATTTGGGAAATGTGTGTATCCTGTCTAGTGATGTGAGAGAACAAACAAATAAATTTCCAGTTACCCACAGGGCAGATCCTCAGCTGTTGTAAACTGTCACAAAGCAATTTATGTTAATAGAGATTTGATTACATTTCTCTAACTAGTTGAAAATCAGAGATGCTGCTCTGGTGTCTGTTGGATTTGACTCCTTTATATTAAGGAATTCTTGGTGTTTGCAAACTGGTAAATGAGCTCCAGAAGAGCCTATCCTCTCACTGAAGATTCTCACCTTACTTCTACCCTTTCTGTTGTTTTTCCATTGGCTCCATCAGCATCCTTTCAGATCACACTCAGCTGACTTAGTCCAGAATTGCTAGTCAAGGTCCATAAAAAGAGAGGACAAGTCTTTTATAGAAGGGAGATAAAGAACCAAATCACAATTTGACAGATTCAGAAAAAGGATGCATTTTATGTGTTAGGAAAACATTAGATGCAATGAGTAAATCTGGAACTGGTTTTTTTGAAGGATACTTAATGTTGTCATTTACATTTTGATTTACTTTTTAAATTATGTTCAGGTAATTTGAGACAGCTTCTACATAGTTAAAATAGTCTAGACTCTAACTAAGACACCATAGATTAGTACTAGCTAAAGAGTAGTTGTGAAAGTTCATCTAGATGACTTTATTTTTTCAAAGTTTTTGGAATGCAAATGGCTATTTTTGACTTCTGCTTAATGTCATTTGCTGTTACCTTATTCCTAGAAAATCATGAATATAATTTTGAAATGTTTTTCTAAACAGTATTAAATGCAGGAGTTAAAAGAAGCAAAGAGAAGTATTGTATTAGAGTAATTCTCAATAAAAATTGATTCGAAATAAAACCATCCTTAATGATAAGTGTCATTTGAAGATGACCTGTGATTACAACCCACAGTTTTGCTGTCATTTAAGCTGGAGGGGACATGTGTTACTGCCTTGCTCAATTGATGAGATTGGATGGATGATTGAATGATGAGACTGCAAGCCAGGTCTTTAGCTTGTCAACTCATGCCTAATTCACAATGACAGTGTGCATGGAAGGCAAGTGTCTGTATCCTGTCATATTTAAGCTTCTAGTTACAGCCTTCTTTCTGTTTAATGCTCTGGATGCTCCAAAACAGACCAGAGAAGGAAAAGATGATTGTAGACAGAAATTGGCAATTTTTGTATATGATGTTTGCTTTTTCCCTGCCCCCCCCCCCCCCCCATTTTTCTTCCTTCAATGTTACCCTGTAGAAATTACATATTAAGGAGGTGTTATCCATTAACAAAAATATTTAGCTATCTGCAAAAACAGTCTGTGTTTTTATAAAATATGTTTTCAGTTCACTGCATCCATTTGCAGTTTCCAAAGCTTTTTGAATCTGCTATTTTCTCTTTTTCTTGGGGTTTTCACATTTTTTCTACTCTTGCCCCTTCTCCCTCACTTGACTCTCCATGTCAGAGATGTTTCTGTCACTGGGAGTTCTGTTGGTATAACAGCAACAGTTAAATTATCATAATCAGTCCTAACTACTGACTAAATTGCAAGCAGTTCCACATACCAAAGCTGCTGAAATCTGTCTAGTAACTTCTGTTTCCTTATTGTATTGTCATGATTTTACCCCTGCTGTTTAGCAGAAGCCTGGTGACAGGAAAAGGAAAGTAGCTGTCTGGACCTGTTTGTTAAATGAACATCAAAATAATGCAAGTTGTTAAATGAACATCAGAAAACGCAAACATGAAAATGATGTGATAAGAGAAAATACAGTCTTACTAGTTGGCTAAAACAATTCAGATGAAACTGATCTTCTAGAAGCTGATATCACTCTAAGATCTATGGTTTAGATTTTTGTAAGATATTGAAAAATTCAGATGCAGTTATCAGTGAATCACTTTTCATGTTTAGGTGGTTTTAAAAGTGGAGCTCTGAGATGAAGCTACTTAAGAGAAGATACTCCATGTGCATAAAATGACTTCTTTTCCCCCATGTGGTTTGATTTCCTCTGTTCCCTGTGGTTGGCACACCCTCATTGTCACAGGTGACTGTTGAGTTGGTTCACTCACTGTCTCCAAGTCAGATGGAGTTACCAGTCCCCCAGCAGTCGGTGGCAATAGTTGATAGGTTTTTCCCGTGATAGCATCTGCTGCGAGGCAAATCCTAGAAAACAGTGTAAATTGTGTGACATTAACTAAATCTGAGCCCTAATGAGTCGAGCAGGTAGTGCCTGTGCAGATGCTCTGCCCACGCCTCAGAGGAGCGATCAATCCTTGAGCACACACGATGCAAAGTGCCCTGTGCAGCCACCTGGGGACTCAGACCCCTGGCAGCCTCAGGCTCTCTGAAATTCATTAGGCTGGTTCCACAGCTCTGTTTTGCAGGGCATGTTATGTAAATCCTGTATATTATTGGTTCTTTAGATTATTTGTGTTTTCTCCAGCTGGATGAGTAAGTATTATGCGGAAGATTTGGGAGCTTGCATAAGCTGCAGCACTTGGAGACGTGGTGAAGTATCGTGACATTGTGGATGGGGCTGTCACAGCACCCTGTGCTCCCTGTGCCTGAAACTGCCTTAATGCAGCTTCAGAGGGGAAGATTTGGCACATAATTGGTACTTTCCTTTCATTTTACATTTTTAGTAGATTGTGTAATTTTTCTTAGCTCTGGATGCAGCTGTAAATACAGGTTCCTTTCTTCCTTGGAGGGTGGAAGTTGCAACATGTGACACGTGACAGTCTCCACTAAGGCCTCATGCATGTGTGGCATTACCTATGTATTGAATACCATCACCAAAATTATATGACACATTGGTTTAAAGAAGTGTGAATGCACTTTTAATGTTTTAAAGTGATACAGGGAGTCAAATAAGGACACACTGTCAAAATTGTAGGAATGTGGACAGTTAAAATCATTGGGTTTGCATTCAGTGTGTTTCACTACAGATTAATAAAATGTGCAAGTCATGAGATGGTGCTGTGACAGCCTTATTGGAAAAGGTCTCTGGGAGCAGAGCAGTGGACAATATATGTGATGTACTCTGCAGAATATTGGTTATATATGCATATCAAATAATCGATATAGCATGTCAAGTGTAATAGAGTGTAATGGGAGTATTTTCTATGTGCTGAGATACAGCTGTGTTAAAAATTTGCATAATAGGTGCAAGTGGGAAAAATCTAGAGTTACTGCAGGCAGTTTGACAGTTTTATTTTCTTTTAAATATTTCTGGTTGAGTATTTTGCTTTCTTTACTTTTGCCTTTTTATTTAGCAGTCTTTAGTTAGAAGTGTACAATACACGTGTGAAATGGTTTGTTGTCAGTGTTTCTATCCCAGCGTGCATTGTGTAGCTCTTGAAGATAGTCTGAGTTCTTCTTGGTAAAGTTGGTTGCTTTTAGAAGGCATTCGATGCACAGACTCCTACACATCTACAATGAGGACTCTTGAAAGAAAAGCTTGTTAAGGCATAGAATCATAGAGTGGTTTGGTGTGGAAAGGACCTTGAAGATCATCTAGTTCCAGCCCTGCTGCCATGGGCAGGAATGCCTGTTGCTAGACCAGGTAGCTTAAAACCCCATCCAGCCTGGTCAAGATACAGGAGAATGTGATTCTCATTAGGGCTGGCCTCAGTTTGTAGGGTTGAGACCTTTGTTTCTGAAATAATTTTTGACTTTTTGGGGTGGATTGACCCTGGCTGGATGCCATGTCCCACAAAGCTGCTTTAGCACTCCCTTCCTTGGCTGGAGACGTGAGAGAAAATGTGGTGAAAGGCTCATGGGTTGAGAAAAGGACAGGCTGAGATCATTCAGCAAGTACCCTCATGGGCAAAACAGGCCTGACTTGGGGGAAGTAATTAACTACCAATCAAACCAGAGAAAGGTAATGAGAAATAAAAACTGTATTTTAAACACTTTCACCCTTACCCTTCCCTTCTTCTAGGCTAAACTTCATGCCTGTATTCTCTACCTCCTCCTCAGTGGCACAGGAGAAGAGGGAATGAGGGTTGTGGTGCATTCACCACAAGCTGTTTCTGCTGCTCCTTCCTCCTCAGGGAGAGGACTCCTCACACTCTTCCCCTGCACCTCCAGTGTAGGCTCCTCTATCCCTGCATCCACAGGTCCTGCCAGGAGTCTGCTCCAGAGTGGGCTTCCCACAGTTTCCCTTCTTTTGGGCATTCACCTGCTCTGGGCTGATGTTCCACCGTGGGCTGCAGGTGGCTCTTGCTGCACTGAGGACCCCCGTGGGCTGCAGGGGCACAGCTGCCTCACCATGGTCTGTACCACGGACTGCAGGGGAATCTCTGCTCCCTCCTTCTTCTCTGACCTTGGTGTCTGCGGGGATGCCTCTCTCACTCCTCACTCTGGCTGAAATGGCACAGTTTCCTCCCCTTCTTTAATACACCATCACAGAGGTGCTACACCATCACTGCTGAGCTCAGCCTTGGCCAGCAGTAGATCCATCCTGGAGCCAGCTGGCAGTGGCTCTGTCAGACCCAGGGGAAGCTTCTGGCAGCTTCTCAGAGAAACCACCACTGTAGCCCCTCTGCTACCAAAATCTTGCCACAGAAACACAAAACAGACCTTAAAAAATTTCAGTAGCTTTAAGCCTCAATGGGAACAGGATCTTAAACTGGTTGGAGAAGAGATTCACTGTATGTGTAAATATGCCTCAATTTATATTCTTCCTGCTTGCTTTAGCAAGGATTGAATAGTTGTCTGTTTGAAAATCAGTGGTGAGTTGATATCTTTGTTTTCTGTGTGTGCATAAGACAACAGTGGAGTTACTTGTTGCATTATCACTATTCTAAGTGGGCATAATACACACAGTGTACTTGAGAGATCTATAAAGTTTGAGATTTTATGTAATCCATCTAGTGTATATTTGAGAGGCAGGAATATTTTTGGCCATCTGTGCATTTCTGTCAATGTGCATTCTGTTTGTATAGCACTGGGCCAAAAAAAGGAATCTCAGAAAATTGACATCCAGAAGTATTTATTAATTTCCATAATTTTCATGTGTATAAACCACTCTGTGCTTCTGGAGGCATTTATTAGCTGTTTGAAACAGTTTGATATGTAAATTTACGTTTTGTAAAATAAAACCCCTGCATCTTACTTAGTGTGACATCAGTTAGCACTCAGAAAACATAATCTTCCTTCATGTTTACCTGGTGTGATTTCTAAATCAAACCAGGTAGATATCCAGTGCCTTGGTACTGTGTTAGAAATAACAGGCAAGGCTTCAAGGTAATAGGTGTTACAGTCCCTTTTTGTAGACAAATGAATGCATTTCGCCCTGTCCTGTCCACAGAAGATTTATTTTGCCCATAAGATTCAGATCTAGTGCTGCAGCTGCATTCAGGTGGGCCAGAAGGGACAATGGTACAAGGATTTGTTTCCCATTTTCTTTGCAGTGACAATTTAAGGCTCTGGTAAGACTGGTCAAAACCTATCCAGTCAGGGCAACTTGTGTCCTGCAGGTCTCTTGTGCAGCCTCCTCTTATCCTTTTGTCTGTCCTACCCTGATTCCATCATACTTCCTTGCAGGGTTCGTTTTCTAGATTAAAAAACCAAATGATGTATCTTTTAATCTCTTAAATCTTTCTTCTATTCTTGTTTCATGGATGGGCTGAGCACTATTTTCTACAGATGCAATGAAACACCCTGTTGCAGCCTCTCCTTTTGGTCACTTGACAGCTCAATTTTGCATTCTGATCTTCTCTTACAGGAACTCTGCCATGGTTGCTGCAATCAAAGGCTGTCTGAGTTATTGTTAACACAAGAACATCACAGTTTTAAACTGTGCCTGTATATTTGAGCTAGAGACATTTTTTCTGTCAGCAACAAAACTTGACTGGATGATCCTAGTAGATAAAGTAATTGGCCTACCTGCAGTTTTTAAAAGTCCACACACGTGTGAAGGCAAAGGGTATTTCCTGCTTAGCCTCACTGTAGTGCCTAGTAAAGAATGTAAATCTTATAATGAGGTTGGTTTTGGTGGCACATATTTGCCAAGATAACACAACTGTTTGACATTTATGTGAAATATTTAATTAAAAAATGTTTTTAGTTAAAAACATTTTTATATTGCATAGATAGAATGCAGGTGAAAGCTCTGGTGAGTGAAACGCATTATCAGTTTCCTCTGCAAATCTGTTTCTAAAATTCTAAATTTCAAATGTGTTTTAGAGATGAACCAAGAAGGAAGATCCTTTTTGGTTGCCAGGAACAATCTCCCGCATACTTCTGCACCTGGACTCTTATAATAATTTTCTTCCTCACTGCCATTTTTTTTTAGCCCCATTGTTTGAGGATGGTTTGTTTTTCTCTCAAGTTGTGCTGTAAGTGCTTTGTGGTGTACCTTCTTCTGTTTCTCCATAGCTTCCTACGTGTTCTCCATACACTCCTCTCCTTCCTCTGCGGGGGCGTTCTGGTGGCAGCTCCCACTCATCACAGCTGCTGCCATTTTCCCTGTGTAGTGCAGGGAAAAGCTGGAAGTCACAAGTTTCAGGACTACCCATGGAGCTTGCAAATTTTGGTCTCATTTATTTGATGAGTTTTGAGTTCAAGATCAGAGGTGGGTGCCCCTTGTGCTTGAGGTGGAAGACCAAGAGTTGTTGCATGCAGAACAGGGCATCCTATGTGGACTTGCACCTGGGGTCAACTCTCATGCCCAGCTGGCTGCCTTGGAGTCTGTGGTGGAGTCAGGATCCTTTTATTCTGCTTTGGGGAGTGGGGCTGGTCACTGGTGGTGGAAGGCACTGGCCAGCTGTGCCAGCACATCTGGCACTCGCATTCTGAAAGAGCCATTGTAGGGCTGTGGATAAGGGCTTGCCTTGGTTGAGCTGCATGTGCTGTGGACTGGGGTGTGGAATCATCCAGTTCAACTGCTGTTTGGGCATGTGTGGAGCACAGGACAGATAGCTCTGCTTCCCAGGGAGGCAGATATGTGAGTTCTAGGTGGTGTGGAAGTATCAGTCCTCGTGGAGAGGGGAGGGCCTGGAGATGTTGGAGCCCTAGGCACAACTCACAGTTCCTCCCTACGGAGAAATTTACTTTGTGAAGAAAGGTTTCTCTTGCACAGTTTGAGCTTCTCCCTAGCATATGGGTAGGTAGGAAGAGTTTGCCAAATGTGTTATAGTTACATAAAACATGCAACATCTGACGGATATGAAAAGGGTTATAATAAATGATTCCTTTACACTCCCTCTTTGATAGAGCTAAACAAAATGACAATACAAAGCCCATCAGATTTTCTTTCCCATTTATGATGTTCTTTATGTTAGTGTGGAAATTCTGTCAGTGAGCATGGGCTAACAATGGCTGAATCTATTTGTGAATTTTCTGCTAGGCAAGTACTGCACTATTTCAAATTGCAATGCTCATTCTGGTTTTATTTGCTATTGCTATTAATACCTGTGTATATGTGGGACATTATTTCCCATATCTCATCTCCATTTCCAGTCTTGCATCTGCTCTGACCCAGAGACGTGAGAGGCTACTTGAAGTCCTTAGATTTTTTTTGTCTCCTTTCACTCCTCTCTGTGATTCCCATTTTTAAAGCTGTACCGGTTTTCTGAAGGATAAAGTGAAGTTAAAAAAAGAAGTAAAGTTGTATTTTGGAGCTAGGGATTATTTTGCTTTACTGGAAATATTTAGCCAAGTTGGTGGTTTGGAAATATTTTCATGAGAACTGCTGAGCTAAAAGTTACTGAGACGAAATTCCATAAAAATAACTGTGAACTCTAGTTTGTAACAAAGTCATTGTTGGCAGCCTTCTGTTTAAAAACTTTCCATAGCTGCAAGAAAGACAGACTTATGGATCAAAGTGATCTGAATTTTTTTTGGCAATTAGAAAAGTTAACATTTGGATTTGAACCCCACTGTGACTAGTTAATTTCCATTCATTTTTACTCTGTATCCTTAATAAGAATGACACCAAGGAGCAGAGGATGGGAAGAGACACTTTTTTTCTATTTAAAATTGGTTCCACAGGATGGAAATTTGGCAACAGACACGGAAACTAAGCAAATCTGTTTACAGAGCTCTCTGCCTCTCTGTATAACGAAACCAACAAAAAAGCTCAAATAGAGATTTTAATGATGAAGCCACACTTTGTTGAAATTTTCCATTGTGCTGTTTGCTTGGTTTTTTTAGCTTGATGACAACATAGTTATTTGATGTGAGGTGTAATGTAAATTGAGGGTGCCAGTGCCCATCTTGTGTCTTGTGCTCTTCAGAGCTTCTGGCCACTCTTCACAGTAATGAGCCAGGTACAAAGAGTCTGGAATTAATGATATCAAAGAAGCTGAGGGTGTCACAAATAGTGCTAGGATAAATGTTAGGAGAGAACTTTTATGAGAGGAGTCATTGCAGGTTTCAGACAATAATTTAAGGGTTGGGCTGTGGCTACTGTTAATGCAGGAACACATGGGAGTCAGTGGAATCAGTTTCCCATGGCTAACTCCTACAAATCATTGTCATATCTTTTCAGAATGCAGGTGGGTTACCCATGCCTTCTGTGGTAGGCTAGCAGGAAACAGCCTGGTTGGGAGGCTGGAAAGACACTATTCCCTGCACCATTAACTTAATGATCAGCAAAAATGGGCCACTAGGGGGATGAATATTAGTCAATTAATCTAGCAAAGAATAGTAGCAATTTGCTTAAGATCAAGGAGAAAACTTGGGAGAAGCTGTAACTTGCTGACTCAGAAAATTTTCTGTTGCTATGCGGTTGCTGGCAGTCCTACGCATCTGGCAGACAGCAGGAAAATAAATATATTTTTTAAATATTTGCTTTCTTTTTGATCCTCAGGTTAAAAATGGTTAGAAAATTGAATAAACTCTTGTCCTCACAGAAGAGTTACGAGAGAAGAAATTGATGTTGTTGTGCTTGTGCCCCTTCTTAGTTATAGCCATACATACAGGAGAGAGATAGGTAAATTCCCTGGATATTTGGGTTAAAAATAAGCAAATGCTTATGGATTTTTTTTTAAATCAAAAGAAAGAAAATGACATTACTCTGTTTCCTTAAATCTTGTCTGGAAAGATGTAGAATTTGTCAATAACAAGAATACGATGTACTTCATAATGCCAGGTTTACAAACATGTTACCAAGATGAATTCAAGCTCTGTGGGAAGGGTCAACTTTCCTTTTATGAAGGGAAATACCACCTTTCAATGTAACTGAAGCCCTCTGGGTGGGTGAATAAGAAAGATCTGGATGGCATTCAGAGGTGTTTGACAATGTTCTGTGCCAGACAGAAGGCAGCAGCAGTGCATAAAAGAGGGTCATGTCATGGACTAATATGTGGGTAAAAGATGGGAGGAATAAGGTAGGGATAAGTGGTTCTCAGTCACCAGAGCAGTGGGACTGGTTGATGCATCCAACCCATAAACTGTGCACTGGAAAGGAGCTTGTTGATGAAGTGAGAAGGTATGCAGATGATGGTAACTTGCTCCTAGTAATAAGGTTGAAGTGAACCATGAAGAACTGTGGGAATGACTGACGTGGCTTTGTGACCAAGCAGTGGAAATGCAGGTATAATTCAGTGCAGATAAAAGAAAAGTAGCCTGCATAGGGGAAAAATAATGGTGATTCCACTAAAAATTGGTGACTTCTGAGCTGTTACTGTGTGTGAGTCAGTTACCAGGTTATGATAAACAGCAGTGTAAAACGGGAGCTCACTATTCTTACAGAAAAGCAAATAAAATACTAGGAAATGTTAATAAAGGAATAGAGAATTCTTGTTGCTACTATGTATGTTCATGGCTCACCACCATCCTGTATCATGTACAGTTCAGGTCCCTCAGCTCAGAAACAATGTAGCAGGGTGAGAAAATTTTGGAAAAACCAGCATTTTTAAGAGATTTGGAAAAGCTTATCTCCACAGGAAACAGGGATTCTGTATCCTGAGAAGAAGAGACATAGGAAGATATTCTTGAGGTCTTCAGTGTTGTGAGTGGTGGGGAGAGGGTACACAGGTTTAATTGTCTCTTCCAACACAAGTCTTAGAGGAGGCATTGAGTAAAGCATAAGCAAACAGAAAAGAAGTGGGTCATCTAAAAACACCGTGCCAAAGAATATTGTATTGGCTGAAATTTTACATGGATCCATTTTCTGACTGTAAGGGCTCAAAAACTGGTAATTTTTTTCCCCTGTAATTGTATGTGTGATGTAATGGATAGATGCCCATTTGAGGTATTAGTGTATTCTATGCTCTTTTGCATTTTTATGTATCCTTGTATTTACCACATTACCTAACTGTCACCAGCCTATAGGGAAAAGTGATACAGTCTTTCAGCATAATTAAATTGCCTTCCTATATATATAAAATTTATTGAAACCCTTTTTTAATGTGTGGGGAATTTTTTTTGGGTTTTCTTATTCAAGTCTCTGAGCTTTCTCAATTACTTAATAGGATATAATACCTTTACTTGGATTTTAAAAAGGTGTCTTAGATTTAGTTTGCAGTTAATATCTCCACCATTCCCTTTGGCCTTAGAAAACAACACTCCATGTTTGAGGACTTCAGTTGTGCGCATAGGAGAAATACTCTAAATTATGGAGGTTTGGTTAGTTGGCAGTTTTGGATTCTTGCTACAGCATTGTGACTCTTTAGGCACACATGTTGTCAGTAAAGAAGGCAAAATTGTCCTCTGTACCTCAAACATAGTGGGTTCTTTCCCACAGCCATTTCTTTCTGAAATGGCCCTTCTTTGAGGTTTGGTGCAATAAAGCAGTTAAATAATAAAATAATAAATAAAGAGTGCAGAGGAATAATGACAATACCAAGACCTGCACCTTCCTGGGTCAGGCAAGCTCAGTTTTCTCCTTCCCAAAGTCACTCACCTCAGCAGCAGCAAGCACTATATCCATGTTCTGAGTGCATGCACTTGCATGCCGCTTGTGCAAGTTCTGTGTGCCTTATGCCTTCACCCCCTTCCACCCCAGTGCCTGCACTGTATCCTGAACCTTCACTTGGGATGCTGACAGTCACCCTTGGCAGCCTCCCTTGGCAGGGAACTGGGGCTGGCCTGTGCTGCTGGGGCTGTCACATCCTTATTCCTTGTGCTGTATCTGCTCCGGGGATTTCCGTTTCCTGGAGCAGCTGGAGAGCTTGGGTGTGCATTCCTGTGCCTCCACTCCTCGCTGAGCCCTGGCAAGGAACGTGTGGTTTTACCTATCAGTTCTCCTCACAGACCTTAATTTGTTTCTGCTGTGATGGATGCTGTCTCTTTTAGGAAAACTGTGGTGTAATTTGTCTGTGAAAAGGCCAGTACCCCTTTTGGATGCAGAGGCTGGTGTGGTACTTGTGTGTGATGGACTGGTGTGTATCACTTTGCTTCTGAAAGGAGAGACAAATCTGAGTATGATCGTGAACACAGTTGCAGAGAAAGCACAAATATCAAAGTTTAATGGGAACCCAGGTTTCCTGATGGTAACTTGTTGTGCTAACAGCAGATTCATTTGTTTCCTAATTAATCAGAAGGAGTGTTCTTTTTATTTCAGCCATCTGGTGGAGAGCATGTTGTTTAGCTTCTTGCTACTGCAAATTGGAGCTACACAGGAAAAAGGATGTTTCAACTTCTGTTTTTGGCTTGTTTTTCAAGGTTGAGTCAGTACAGAGCACGTTAAAACATACTGAAATCAGTTGCAAAGTTCATCTCTCAAGGACTGCAAAATTTTTGCTTAAATTGTCCTTCCTGAAAAGACAGGGTGGTGATATTGATGATTAATTGCTTGTTATTACTTGTTTTATTCCATGTAATCGTTAAGACAAAAGCAAAATTTCCTTAGTGAACTGCAGAACTATTCTAGGATACCGAATTTGTTACCACTTTGTAGAGAACATTCAATGTCGCTTTTACATTTCTTCTTTGGATTAATGTCAAAAGCATATTGCCTGTCAAACAATTTGTCGTTGAGTGTGCCATTAGCTTGCTAACTCCTCACAAGGATTTTAAAACATTGCATTTTTTTTCCCTCCAGAAGTCCCCTCAGCGCACAGCCTTTCTTTGGAAGCTATATTGTTCTTGTGGAGTATTTTCTGAGGAGCAGTCTGTCCCTATGCGATGTTTACTGTATTTTTGCCTTGCAGCCAGCAGATTTTAGTACAAACTTGCCTGGGGGTGGCCTTGTCCTATTTTCCTCTTAGATGGTTCTGGCATTTATAGAGCTTGGGAGATCGTGCTTCTGAATTTTCCAGTCTGAAGAGCTCGAGCCAAAACAGCAGGGGAGACAGCAAACCTGTACGTTGTTTGGCTTACGGCAGCTGGGCCTGTTTTTCCTTTGACCTGAAGCAATGGCAGCTTTCCTTGGGTTCTGTGTGGAGGAGGGGGAAGTGAGGAAGAGGAAACCTATGTGAGGAAAACTGCTTTACTTCTGTGCTTGGAGAAAGCAAGGCTTATTCCTGCCTCAACAATACATCGTTTTGCACCCCTTGCTAAAGGTAACTCCAAGCTACTTTCACGTGGCATGTAGAGATTTTCTTTGTTCAGTTACTTTATGAGTACTGATTATTCATAAGAAAAGAGACTGTGTATTGTTTTAATATTGCATTAACATTTTTGAGAAACAAACACTTTTTATGTTGCAGTACCACAGCCCTTGCAGAATGGACTTTACCTAGAGGACTGTTTGCTTGGCTTTTCAGAGTTTTCAGAGACATCTCTTAGCTTCCCATCAACCTGTATTTTCTCCCTTACATCATGGTCACTGAAATCAAAATGGGCTTGCCAAGAAGGGCCCAGAGTCTCCACTGGGGAAAGAATTATGATGAATAATTGTGGGAATATATGACATACCCTGCAGATGGGTGGCTCAGAGGAAATTAGAACTTTTTGGGTTTGGCCTTGTGCTTGAAGAGTCCTTCTTGTCATTAAACACTATAGTCATACCCTCTACATAAGGTTTCCTGTGGAAAGAAATTTCACTGTTGCTGCCTTTGAGATGTCGTAGTCTTGTATTTATCAACAGAAGTTTCATTAAAGTTTTGCATTCATGGGACAGAAACATTTATTTAGTTGTGCCATAGAGTGAATTTATTCCTGGAGGAATGGGTTTGCATGTGATTATTGGAATCCTGACCTTTTGAATTCCAGGAGAATTGGTAGTTCCCTAAAAAGTTAGGGAGAACAACAGAGAGTGTTGAAGCTTGGTACATGCTCAAAGTGGAACTCAAAAGAAAATAGCCTCTGTGTGCCAAGAATTTCCAAGGAACTCCTAGTGATTAAACGAAATAAAAAGCATCGTATTTCCAAAGATTGATGAGATTCCTGTTTGTATGTCTGCACTGGTGTGAGCCTCCCCAAACTGAATATAATGGGAAAGAAAAATTTTAATCTTTGTGTTTCAAAGTTTTTTCCGTTTCCGTGGATCTCCACCACCCCTGTTGTAAGAGAAACTCTTGTTTCTTCCATAGTTCTGGCATGAGATGACACTGCTGAAGCTGCATGACTGCTCCTTCTGTGAGGAAGCTGTTGACCAGCTTCATAGTGCAAACTCTTATCCAGAATAAGAATTTTCTTTATTGGCAGCTTTGATGGATTTCTCTCCTCCCCTTTTGTCCCCATTTGCAACCCTCTGAGTTGGTCAGTCTTATACCCAAATCATGTTTCATCCTGAAGGGAAGACTATTTGTGCCTGGAGGTGGATGCAAGGAGCAAAGAGGACTTTAGAGCAAGTGCACGTTACCCTAAAAGTTTCTCATTGGAATAGGAAGTGTTAGCAGAAAGCTGGTGCTGTAGAACCAGCATCTCCAGTCTCTCTTGGCTCAACAGTGTGAATGCCTCAGGCTGGTGGAGTGGGCCAGGAAGGAGCAGAGCCTTTCAAAAAAATATGCTGGCTTCAATATCATTAGGTGTGTTATGTAGGCAAGTAGTCCAGATTTGCCTAGCTGGTCTATATTTATTTTCCACTCTTCTTTCCATTCAGCAAGTCCATGTTGCAGTAGGAGGCTTTCTTTCCTTGGTAGTCTGATTTGTTACTACATCCTCACCTTTGCAAGTTCCACTCTTTGTTCATAAGGAGGCAGTTGGAATTAGATACATTAAAAAAAATCATAATCCATTCTGACGTGATAATTTACCTAATTTTCCGTTAATAACCTTTTTTTTTCAGTAGTTGTTCTCTTTGTCTGACATGAACTTTTTCTGCTTTTTGTTGCGTTTTGTTCTGTGAATCCCAGTGGACTGTGAATCCTTGTTTCATGTCTTCCCTTTTTTTCAATGATTGTCCAAATTCTGAAGACAAAACACGAAGGTTGATGTTCTCTCTTGGACTTTAGTACTGCTCCTCATCTCACATTTTTCACTAAATGTAATAATTTCTATAATTTGACTTCTCATATTTAATATTTCTCCTGTTGCCCTTAGGAATGTATTTCCTTTCAATGTTAATCTTACTCAGGGAGGCTGTAATCACGACTTACTAATTTCTCACTTCTTTTAATGTTCTCAAGAATGTCTTCCTTAACATTAGGTAGCAGATCTGGTAGACTTTTTGCTGGTATTAATTGCTGTGAAACGAAGTGCCCTTGAAAGTCAGTTATGTAAATGAGCAGCCTTGAGCTGGCCATAAGAATGAGGCTGGCTTCAGTTTTAATTTAATAATTGAGGAATTGGAACATAAAATGGTTCTTTAAATCTAAAATGGTACAGAGTCATATTCTTTATTAGACAAATTCTAATTGCATGAACTGTATCAGCAGTTTAACATTTAGTTTAGGTGATCACTTTGTGTGCAGGTGAGCACTTTAGATGGTCATTGTTAGATGGTTACTATTAGGAAAGTATTATGAAACTATTAGGAGAGCCTTGCTTTTGGTTGCCTTAGGTATTTTTAGTTGAGGATTCTGAAAGAAATTACTGGTTTGTGTGGCTTTAAAATAACAAGCAGAATCTTTCTTGAAATATATTTTTTCATCAGTTTTTTTTTTTTTTCTTTTTTAAGTTAGCAATCATAAAAGTCGCTGTAAAAGTTTCTTGTATTTTTCCTGGGGATGTGTCATACTTGAATCTCTTGGCTTGTTAAAAAGTCCCTGAGTTCTGGACTACAGAGGGCAGGTGCCTCGTGTCTGTTTGGGTAAGGGTTATTATTTATTCTTGCATACAATACATGCAAAAACCAATGAATGCAAAGTTATTTGCAAATACAGGCTTGGCAAACCTCCTCTGGAATTCGGAAAGGGTTTTCCAGCTCGACTTAGTCATTTTTTCCCAAATGTCTTGGCATAACTGATCACTCAGGAGTGACATATGGTAGAAACATGCTCTAAGGGACAAGTCTCCCGGATGGCGCACAGCACCACACAAGATAGACAGATGGTGGCTTATTCAACCTTGGAAAAAGTTTAATCCTACATATTGGCATGTCGGCCTGGGTACTGAGAGAGAGGCACACACATGCCTGTGAAATCTGAGGCAAAAGCTTTTGTGAGTTTGCTTACTGTTACTGAAAGAACTGGAAAGGTTGAGCTGATACTACACCCAAAGAATATCTGTGAAGTTATGGGCTCAACATGCTGCCCAGAAAAAGTGGTGCTCCCTAGAAAAGTGGGAACTCCAGAGGTAGCAGGACAATGCAGAGAATAAAATTTGATGAACTTGTCACAGCTGTTTCTAGTCCAAAAGACATAACTTACTCACCAATAATTGTTGATTAATTGAAGTGTGTAGTAGGAAAAAAGGGTATTTTGTGTTTTTCATGGAGTTGCTACTGGCTTTGTGAAGCGTATTAGCACTTCACATCAGAGAAACTGTGACCTCTCTCTTTGGTAGGTTCTAACAAAAAGTTACAAATTGCCTGATGGTAAATTTAAATTTTAGCAGAAAATGCAAACTGTACCTTGCAAGTTTGGTGGTTGTGTTTTTTTTTTTGTTTGTTTTGTTTTGTTGTTGTTGTTATTTGGGTTTTTTTGTTGTTGTTGTTTTTGGGTTTTTTTTAATAAGGAGAGGAACTCATGCCTTTTACTCCAACCTCTTCATATTTAAGACAGTCGAGAGAAAGACAGAATATTTGACATGGAAAAATCTGCTTTGAATTCTTTCTGGAAACCAAGCAGCAATTGTTTGTTTGATTGATTGAACTTCGGGAGTCAGGGCCATTTCCTGTAAGGATTTTGAAAATACTGACCCATTGAAAAGTTAAAGGACTGCCTGCCCAACTTTTTTTCCCCCCACTTTATTTTTCTTGTAGATCACGCTCAATATTCACAACTAGAAGGAAAAGGAAGACTCTCCTGACTCTCTGGACTACAAGAATATCATTATGATGTATTGGATGAGTTTAAACTAGACAAGACTTCTTTCTAAAACACTTCGAGAAAGGTAAATGTAATTCAAACAAACTGATCTTTTTCCCAGTAGAGGAATAGTTTGGTCAAATTAATCACATTCTAGTAACAATTCAACAGTACTACACCACAACACCATTGTCTTTTGGATACTTTGTATAGGTACCTGTCCACATGTATTTCTATAGCTAAACCTTACTAGTAATTTTTAGATGTTAAAAGTTTTGATTTGTCAGTCCATGAATATTTAATGGAAATGTACTGGTTTCGAGCAATTCTCTTATCTGAAAGAGGTGGGGAAGGAAGCAGGAGAATACCCACAGTAGCCAGCATGTTGGTAATTACTTGCAAGGATGTGTAAACCCTCTTAATGTTTCTGTTCTGACTAATGAGTAAAATTACTTGAAAAGGAGATCCTAGACAGTGAAGTATAAAGTCAAGTGACTCAAGCATCACTGACTGACACAAGCATTTAAAATATGGTGTGGTTTGGGAGACCCAGAGGGGCTGCAAAGAGAGAGACTAATTCAATAACCTGTTGTTTAGGATATGCACTGAAGAAGTAAGAGATGTCAAATCCTTATATTCAGCTGAGGGTGCTCTTGTGTAATATAAATATCTGCTTACTTTTGGTCTAGGATAATCAAAGATTTATTCTTCCTGTGGATATGAGTACCCTTAAGGTATTTTTTTGGTCACCCTTTTCTCTCTTTTGCTGCATGTCATTGTGAGAATTCTGACCACAGGTTGGCAAGCCTGAGGGCTGACAGAAATTATTGCAGAACTAGTGTGCCCTTTCCATTTTATCTTTTTCTCTCTACTATAACTAATTACTATAGGAGTTCTTAAGTAAGAATTTTAATAAGTCTGTTTTTTGCCCAAGTGCAGTCAGAAAATTGTGACAGACATCAATTTACTCTGTCTAGACTGTACAAGAGTTTCTCACACACTTCCCAGAAGCAGTGAGTATTTCTGTGGCCCATGCAGCCCTCTGTGACATCCTGCCTCAGTGTCAGCAAGCATGCCTGTGGGCCTTACAGACATCATGTATTCGTGAGACAGAGAGAGCTGCAGCCTGATGAGATGATTAAAATTCTGCAGATCCACAGCTGACACCTTTCTGACCCAGATCTGAAGTTCAGACTTGGAAATACTTCAGTCCCTTGAAATTTTAGGTCATGCTTCATAGAATTGCCGTTTTCATAATTTATGGGCTAAGTGTGATGGTACCATTGTTGAGTGTGAGCGTCAGTGTGTGTGTGAATCAGCCATCTGCTGTCAGGGCTCAGTCCTGTCTCTCCCTGGCCAGTGACAGGGGAGGTCATTACACCATAATGAGACTCTGTCAGATGGGAATGGTTCAAGGTAACATGGCTGTGCCCAAAAAAAGCAACTTCTGCTTCTTGCTGGTAGTGATGACATTTAGAGGACTGAGATGGAGGATGAGCAGTTTTAATAGAAGACAGAGATGTGAAGGGTTTGCATGTTTGAGGGGAACAAAGGCTGGCTTTTGTAGCAGGGTTTTCAGTTATTTATAGAACCAGATGAGGAATAGAGAAACTGTCTACGCAGGAGAAAAGCAGACTTTAAGATCTGGAAGAAAAGCTGCATCGAGTCCTTAGGTCACTGACCTAAAAGTGGGAAGGAAGCAGATACAAAATGCATGTGGTCTCATTTTATTTTGTCTAGACTTGCATACCTTGTACACTTCCCAAGTGGAGAGTGATTTGGTATTTTGGAACTCGTACAAAGCTTCTGCATGTTTTGCTTCACCCAGTGAATGTCCTGGAAACCCAGCATACCCTTAAGGTTAGTTCCTTGTGTTAAACTTGCTGCAAAATTTGGGCAGGATGTGGGTTAGCACTAATGATGGGATCCCGAGCCATCTTGCTCTGCCAGGTCCTGTTTCTTTGGAGATGCAGTAATCAATACCAAAGAAAAGTAATGCTGAAAGTAAGAAAATTATTTTACAGGAAATAACTGATTCAAACCATTGGAGACCAAAATGGTTGAAAAAAGGCAGACACAGCTGTATGTGCAGCAGTGGGGATTTGACCATAGTAGGTCCTGCAAATTGCTGCTGGGCTGTTAAGAGCTGAAGTTAAGGTTGAGCTGAAACATTAAAAATTAGGACTAAGACATCTTGCTGCACACCTCATGGAATACATTTAGGCTTTATTAGCTGCAGCTGATTAAAAAATGTACTCTCAACAGGTGTAGCCAAACAAGAGGAAAGAAAAATTTTAAAATCCTTATCTATGCATTAATCCAGTGGTAGGAAAATGTGAAGTTGTAAGTGTCTTCTATACTTCCCTCCTCCTTGCTGGGAGAATTTTTTTAAAGATATTAATTTCTAATTTTAGTATTTAGTCTCCTTTCTTTCTCCTCCCCCACCTCACAAAAAAATCTCCTCAGACCCTGATGGTTTAAAAATGATACCACGCAGAATTTATTTAACTGTGTGTAGGTTGTGATGTGCATTGGAGGAGTGATGTACCTCTCCTAAAATCTTAAAAGCAGGTAAAGCTGAAAATGGCTACGTTCACTTTTATGCTGCCTGTCCCCCTTTGTTCTCTCTCCCTCCCCCTTCTGCTTGTGCTCACTTGCTCTCTCTTTAGTATAACACAGTTGAACAGCAGTGAAGTGTAAAATGTGCTTTTGCCAAGGTCAGTTTCTTGTGATTACTCGCCTGTGGCAACTTATGCCAGTTGCAACAGACTGAGTCTCAGCAGTCCACAAAGTCACACTGGTGCTTATGCAGAGGACACCCAGTGTAGGTTACAGTAACCGGAGTCTGGAATAGCTTGCAATGCTGCCGAATTTTAGCTGCTTTATTTAACTCTTCTCATCTAGCTTGAGCTTGCTTCAGTGGTTTGGAGTCTGTGCCATGAAACACTGAGTTGTCCTGGTTCTCCAGAGACCCTTGAGGAGGATTTTGGGTTGATTAAATTCTTGTTGTTGTTTCTTTTCTTATAGTGGGAGGCTCAAATTTCAGAATTTCTCATAAATGAGGAGAAGAGAAAACATCATGAACACATGCATCTTCTAAATATTATAAATTTTTTTGTGATTGGCTGTTTTTTGGGGGAAGCCATATCAAATATTGCCCTATTGACATTGACACAAATTGTTTATCTACAGAGCAAGAAGTACTAAGGAAAATTTTAAGAGGTAGTTTTTAAACAAGAATTCAAAAGATGAGGAGTCTTAAAAAGATGTTTTGCACACTCATAAGCATAGAATAATTTTTGTTTAGAAGATAAAAAAAATAACTCCTGAGATAGGGGAGCGAATGTGAGATTCCAGAACATTCACTTTAGGAGATAAGATTTGTTGCATCCCATTTTGTATTCACTGGATTGGCTACCACCATGTGATACCCAGTGGAAATAGGGGTACTACTTTCACTCTCCTTTCTCACTTAGGAGCAAACATATCCCTTTTTGGAAAACTGTTGTATTTAGAACAGAAAAGCATGGATATCCTGAATTGTTTGCTTATTTGTACTATCAGCAATATACAGGATTTTATTTTCATTCTGGAAATATTTACTTTTGGAAGAAGTATTTAGCTCTCGAGCTGTGTGATAGTGACTTTGATGTTACTTGTCAGTCAGTACTGACTAGTAGTGAGGCAGTAATTAATACTGATGATTGACTGAAGGGCTAGAGCTGAACTTTGGTGACCTCAGTGAAATTCAAAATTGAATTGCTTAAAATTTATTATGCATTTGATTAATTTTGAGAATATATGTTGCTGTATTCTCTCTCATGCTTGCTTTGGAATGATTCCTGAGCCCCAAGTAAAATAATGGCTCAGCAATTCAGTCTTTTCCTGAAAACACCCTTGCATAAAGCACACAGGAATATTCCTGTTTTGCTCAGTGCAACTCCCCACAAAACAAGGTGAAGTGCTTAATCCTGCATTTTCAGTGTAGTCTCGCTTTCAGGCTTACAAGGAGTCTTTTTCATCAAGGAGTATGTTACCTGTTGCTTTTTTGCCCATGTGGAGGACAGTTAAATTAGTATTCTGTTTCAAGACTGACAGTGGCTTGTATGGTTTTCATAACTTATATGATTCCATTGGTAATCCAGCCCCTTCCCTTTGCTTTTAATAACATTTGGATTGGCCCAGCTCTTATGCTATGAGAGCTGTGTTCCAGACTTTGTGAAGATTGATCTATCTACTCCCCTTTAAGCTGGAAATTCGTGGTAGAAAGGAGCAGTGCTTGGTGTGTTTGTGCTGTGGTATATATGTGGTACTTGCAGTGATTAGTGTTGCCTTCTAATTATTACAGCAGCAGTGGAAATGAGTGTTCCCTGCAGGAGGAAACAGCTGTACTAGAAGAAACTGGTCTTCAGTCAGCTGAGCAAAAGCATGTTCTTGGGTGAGGTAATACAGAAAAGTGGCATTGTCTGTGCTTACCAGAACCTGTCACATTAATTTCTTTTTATCTTAAGGAACTTGTGGAAAGGAAGGAACTCTTCAGGCACAGAAGTTTTTTTTGGAACATTCCTAATGATGTTCTTGCCTGCAGTGAGCTGCTGCTGCTGCATGCTCTGAGGATTTCCTCATCAGCATGTTCAGCACGAGCAAGCAGTTGACAATTGGGATGGAAGAAATCTTCACAAACCCCTGAACCCATTCAAATCTCCATGCTGAGCTCCTAATCGATTTTTAAAAATTCATTAGAACTTCACTATTTCTCACATTCTCACCTCCTGGATTCTGGGTGATAACAAAAATGCATTGCTGCACATATTAAATGTAGATATTGTGGGGGGGTTTGGAAGAGGGACATTCCAGATGGTAAGATTTGCAACCTAATTTTTCTTTTAACTCATAGGTAGAGATCTGAAAGCTTGTTAAGGGATTTCTTCATACAATTTGTACTGGTTTTAAAGGGAGTTCTCCAAGTAGTGCCCTGGTAAGCTTAGAAACATTTACTGAGCTAAGGCAGATGTGCTGGAAATAAGAGTTTAACATATAGACAGAATCTTACTTATTATAATGCTCTTGCAACTTGTGAGTACCACAAGAGTTTTCCCATTCTGAGGGCAATCACTGTCCTCTTGTAGAAGTAGAGGATTGCCTACCTACTCATTGCTTTATTAATTTATTAGAAACAAACTAGGGAAATGAGCGGCAAATTTGTGTTGTACAGCAGAACTTTTCTCTCTTTTAAAAAACCCCTCAATATTTCTTCTGCTTTTCTTGGCAACAGTAGCAGTATCTCATGTCATGAGTGTTCTGTTCACATTCCAGGGAGTATCTGAGGACTAGGAGCCAGGTAAAGAGAAGTCAATAAATTAAGGCAAACAAAACATTCAAAAGCTCCTTATAAAAGGCAATTATTCCAAATAAAGGTCTGTGTGAATCTGAGGGAGCAGTAACTCTGTAGCAGTTATCACACATACGTCCTTGGAAGACAAAGGAGAGACCATTTGATAAATCACGGGGGTTTTATTGTTTCCCCTTTTAATGGCAGCTTCATCTTTAAGCTTCTAACAGCTTTTAATAAATGTCAATTTTACATTTCAGTTATGATAAGACAGCATGAGTCTTACAGTTTCCTTCATCAGATGGGCAAAATTCAGTGATTAGAATGTAGGATTAGGAGGCAGGGTCTCTGACAGTTTGTTACATATGGCTTTGACACCTGAATCACTGCATGGACTAGGGCAGTCTATAACATGACTTTAGCTTCCCCATGGGAAATAGTGACTGTAATTTCCTGCCCCATGGGTGCATATGAAGATTAACCTCATGGAATGAGTGAAGTTTTTATTAATAAATGATAGTTATTGATATGTCACCTACTTGTTCATAGCAGTGACATTGCTAATATATTATTCCTGAGGGGAATGTAAATGAGCACATAAGCCAAAAGACATTCATTCAAGTAAATTTCATCATCCTATTCAAAAGCATGTGTATTCAGTAGTGTCCATGCTAGCACTTACTGTTTGGATGATTTAAAAATACTAAAGAAAAAGTGCCATGAAAAATGAAGGGAGAACTCAAGGTCATGCTCATTTATTCTGTCTTCACATCACAGTGGCTGGAGTGCCTTTGATAATCTCCCTTTAAAGGCCTGCTAGCTGACAGTACAGGGAAAGCAGCATACATTTAAATCCAGCTACATTTTAGAAGTTTAGTCTTGTTGCATGTTTTCTGCAGTACAGGTATGATGTATGATTAAATTGTGAAATGCCCAACAGCAGCATGGCTTTTTATTTGTTTTTATGTCTCACATTTTTCATAGCTGAGGTTAAAAATAAATAAAATATATTGCCAGTCTGTTTTGAGTGTCAAAGCTGTCATTTGGACTGCCATGAACGTGTGGGAAAATGAGTATTACTTAATATTTTTTTCAGTGGTCAGCTTGAAGGATGTGAATGAACAGCAAGGTCATGCTGGCTTTTGAAAGAGGGTTTTTAAAGGTTCTTTTAGTGTTTTATTACCTCCTTAATGAAAAAGGCTCCCTGGTCTTTATTTTTTGTTTCTTTATAGGTTTAGATTTACGTATTTTTTCTACTATACTTTAAATATAAAAAATATTCTTGTCACAAATGCCCTTTGGGCCTAAAAGGGAATTACTGCACAAAGCCTCTGTTTTTGGGTGTGGGCTGGAAAGAAAGACATGAGTTAAAAATGCAGCTCAGGAGAGGGTGAATGCCCTTGAAAACCCAATTTGCTACAAAAGCTGTGGCCCAGAGGTCATTTTTGACATATTCCTTGGTATCTGATGTGGTGTCTGAAAGTAATGGTGGTGCTTCTTGCTCCTCTTGGTTCCTCTGCCATCATCTCATTGGACTCATCTCCTTTTTTAGCGTTCTAGTCCACTTTGCCTAAATATTTTACATTTGAAGAAAAAAAAAAGGGCAAATTAAGCAGCTTTTCTAAATCTCATCTGTGTTGATAAATGTGATGCTGGCAATGACAGAGCTAAGCCGTAATTAGTCTTCTGTTGTAGTTTCAGTCAGAAAGGTCCTGTTCCCTTTGCCCCAGTGGTGGACACAGAGCTTGTGCCCTGCAGCTGTGTAGAAGACAACTCAGGAATGTGGCCTGACACACTCAGTGTCCCCTGCAAGATTTCACTGCCTGCAGGAGCTGCTGAAGGTTACTGGTCCTGGCTTCAGACCCTTGTGGTGAACACACACAACAGAAATATTCAGAATGAAAAGACACAGTGAATTTAATGTTATGTTTTTGTAATGAGAGTTTGAGTTTCTGTCTTATGTTATTGATGGAGGTTTTTCTCTCTCAAGAATTAAACCCGAAGCAATGACTTATGAATCATGCTTTGTGTCCCACTTACAGACTAACTTGACTCATCAGTGATTTTTCTTCTGGCATGATTTGAGGGTAATGCCAATTATTTTTTTTTTCATATGTAGCTTTTAATTATTATTGTGGGATAAAGATAGAGGTGAAGGCAATCCTGCTAAACACCTGATTTTATTTAGGTCTGTGCTTCTAAAAAGTCATGTCTTACAATAAAGTATTGTATGATTGCTTAAGAGAGGCAGGGGGACACAGCTTTCTGATTCTTCAGTGTTAATATCAAACAAGGCCAGTAACAAGAGTACTAAGAGCTCATTATTATGCTCATAATTTCTCTGACCTAGTATTTTCCAGATGTATGAGGTATATTTAAAAGAAAAGTAATCTCATGTCTTGAAAGTATCTCTGGCAAATAAAGCCCAAAACACAGAGCTTTTGATTTCTGGGTTTTCTTTAAGCTTCTGATGATGTAATGATAATATGCATTTGTACACAAATTACACTAATCATGTAACTTCTGCCTTTCTTAATAATCCTTCTTTTATTGGGTAATGTTATTTTTAGTGTTACATTCTTCTTGTAATATAACCATACACACAACACATTTAGTGATAATTTTGTGGGAGCAAAACTCAACTTCTGTACTGCTTTCTAAGTTTACAAATTTATAATAATCTAGAATTAACGCATTGAAACACTACAAGAATATTCTCTCTTATTAAGAGCAACCATATAGTTTTTTATATATTAAACTGTTTTGTACTTAACTTTTTTCCTATAACCACTATCTAAATATTCTTAATGTCTTTTGTAGAAGCTATAAAAGCTTTTAGTTAGGATTCTTAAATCCTTCTGGCTTTATATGCATGCATTTGTAAGCCTCAGTGACTGAATCCTTACCTAAAAACAGTACATTGTTTAATCTGTTCGATATTTTCTAATCTCTCCTCACTTGACTCAGAACTTGACTGGAGGGATTTGTTTCATGCAATGTAGCGCTTCTTCCCCAAATTATCTGTAAGATGAAGCTAAAGGCATTCCCTTAAAAAATTAAAGTATGTATTTTTCTGTTGTATATGTAGACTCAAAATCCCTGTCTTCACTCTATGCCCAATCAGTAGGTACTTTATTGTTTAACTGAAGTGGAATTCTGAACTGAATAATCTTCAATTGATGATTTAAAAGTTGTTGGAGCAAATAGAGAAGACAGTAATGTGACAGATGTGTAGGATATCCACATGTACAGGCTGTGGGCAAATGAATATATTGTAGGTAAGAAGCTCAGATTCTCTCTGCAGGTATGAGAGAATCCAGACTCTCCTCCTGCATCCTGTTGGCACATGGTCATTCATCTATGGGGAATGAAATCCATGTGGCTAAATCAGACTTCTTAAATTACTGGCATCAGTTTGAGCCAAATATTTCTTTCGCATTACACAACGAATGGGAAAACTTTCGCGCCAAGGAGGGAACAGAACTGAATGATAAATGTGGCAGTAATATTTATCATGGAGCTTTTCACTGACGTGCAATCTTCTCTGATATGACCAGCCCTTAATTGCAGGTGGCTTTTTCCTCCTTTCAGACTGACCATGCAGCCATCCTTAATTCAAAAACTAAAGAAAAAACTTGCTCTCAAATTCCCCATTTCTGTTCTCTGCTGGAGGCATCCAGTTTTGTTGATAATGATCTAATCTGTTGCATAACCAGAGAATACTGAGCCTGCTGCCATAGCCTGCTTCTTTCTTGGCACTGTTGGAAGGCTTCAAAGAGAGACTGTGTGTGTGAGGCGACTGCTCTACCAGCAAGACCGAGGGGATCAAAGCCTACGTTTAGAAATGGAAAACAACAGAAAGAGAAGCAGTTACCACACAGTTGCAATCCTGAAACTGAAACCAGCCTCACAGGAATGAACTGTTTTGAAGCTGAGGATAATTTATTACAAATTGCACAGAGCAGGAAAAGATCATGGATTTGTAAAGAAAATTCGTCAAGATTTTGTTTTGTAGTTTCTTGATATGGGGAAGATTGTTGTTCAAAAAATGCATGTATTGACAACTATATTAATTTAATTGATTTTTCATGGTTTTATGCTGCATCACATATTCTTCTTGGCTCCACTAATGTTTTCAATTAGGCGGTTTTCAAATGAAATCAGTTGCAAAAATTACTTCTAGAAAAAATAGGCAAGTCTCTGTCCTGGTTTCAGCTAGGGTAGAGAAATTCTTTGAAGGTTGGATAGTTGTTTCAAGATTCTATTTAATGATCTTGGGAAAAATACAGGGGCCTGTGGTATGGGGTTTTTTTGGTTTGTTTTCTGTTTCATAATAAATGGAAAGAATTTCTCTCCACATCATCCCCCAACATTTTGGATGAAAATTCCTGATTGTTCAGGAGGTACCTAATTTATGAGCATCTAATTTATTTTTCAGTGATATTAATGAATCAAGATTATTATTCCTTGTATTTTAAATACAGGTCAGATGTTATTTTATTTTCACTTGCAATTCTGAATATTTGTCTTTAATTCCATATGAAAATGTTCATATTTACCTATGCTAATTTAATAAGCCCTTGGAAATACAGGAGTCTGAGCTGTATGTTAGGGAAACTTTCTGTACTGTACAAAGTATTAAGCAAAAAGAAACCACGAGGCTTTCAGAGTGCTGACTTAATGGAGTGTTCTTGGCCATAGCTCATTTGTCCCTGTCATTTACTGTGCTTTTTACTATGGTTTTTATGGTAGGGAAAATGACAGTAACAGGTTTTTTCATGCTCATCAACTCCCTGCAGAAGGGAGGCAAAGGCAAGCTGGAGGTGCAGTGAGCTTACTCTCCTTACTGTCCTTGTTACTGTGGAATTTCTGTGGGATGTGCCAGGTTAATGGTGGTGCCTCTTATTGCTGTGGTGGCCTGGTGGCTGGCATGTGTGTGGTGTTTCTTTTATGCAGTGAATCCTAAGGAAAACCTCAAAGCACAATGAGATCGCTCTGGATGGAGGCAGACAGTTTATCAGGGTGTAATGCTGTAGTGCCTGAAACTGTTCACACACGTAAATCTTTGAAATATTGTTCAACTAGAATTTTGGTCTGCAGTATTAGAAACTCCTTTCTTCTTTAAAAGGAGATTCCTTACTGTGTGTATTTGCAAAAAATTAAGTTCTTGGGATACCTTGTCCTGATGCTTACAGGAGGCATCCATGGTTGTGACAATGACTGCTTCCTTGGGCTTTGACCTTGTGGGGTGGGAAAGAAGGAATGCCCTGTCAGATCAGACCCTTTTGGGACCTCAGCTGCAAAACTCCAGCTGCCTTTTATAGAATAGGAGCAATCTGTATCTTTTGAAAGATGTGTGAGATGTATTTAGAAATTATCCTGAGGGTCACAGATGGTATTCTCTTTATCCCAAACTACCCCAGATCCTTTCTTGGAAATGCAAGTCTTTGAAACTTTTCTTACCAAGTCTGTCTTTTTAACAAGGACTAAACAAGATATTTTTCTCTCTTCCTTCGTGAAACAACTGAGTTGTTCTGACTGAAATTAAAATACTTTAAAAATTAAGACAAGGCAGAGAGCCAGCATGGAATAATACAGATCGAATTTTAAAGCTTAGGAGTTTTAAGGGTGAACAGTTATCCCTAATTGTAATGCTGAGAGTCAGCTGCATTGATCCTACCTCTTGCTGGAGAAGCACTACCACCAATTTACTAATTACTGTAATAATGTTATTTGGTACATGTTAAATGGCAGCTTAATCTTTTGTTTTATTTATTGTCTGTTATTCCTTATTAGTAAAATAGATCAGTGGCAGAGAAGTTGTATATGCTTAGAGGATCCTCCTCTTGTCCTCCTTTTTGGGTCATTGAAATCTCTTATTTTGAGAGTCTTTTGTACTTTGTTTTTCTTTTGAGGGTATTTTGACAGGGAGTCAATGCTCAGATTGCAGTTTTAGTTACTATGGAGAAGCTTTCCCCCCAGAAAAGCTTATGCTCTATTTTCTGAAGACTGAATTTGACCAACTTCCTCTTAATTTGCAGTTCTGAAGTTCATTTTGTACCAGTTTTCTTTAGACTGAAAATTCTTTTGGCTCAGGCATGCTTCCTCTTAGCCCTTGCAATCAGTGGTGTCCTAATGGAAAAAGGAAAAGATGAGTACCAGGACAAAAGAGGAATATATCCTGAAAGCCTGCATATGAGAAGGGAAATGAATGTAGCTGTAGTCTGATTGTTGGGTTTTGTTGAAAGAGAGGTTTGGCCTGGCTGTCTTGGAAGTGAGTTTATTGGAGATTTCGAGTATATTCTGCTGCATGTGTGTTAGTTCCTCCACTTGAGGATATGGTTTCCTTACACAAAGTAGTAGGATGTGGAGGTTTTCTTTTTATTTTGTGCAGCAGGTTAGAGTTGTTCAAGTTTGTTTCCATGGGAAAAAGCTTCCTGGGTCTGTGCTGAATGTCAACAACACATGTACTTGGGTTCACATGTAGTTGTGGGGTTTTTTTTGGATACTTTCTGTAGTTTTTCTTTGTGTCTGGTGTATTGAACAATGTATGAAGAGGTAGCCACATTAAGGTGTAGTTCAAAGTAGCAGAAAACCATCTGAAGCTGAGAACTTGATCCAGAAATAGATCATGAAAGGTTCTGAAAGCATTGTATTTTCACCTGCTCTGTCAGCGTCTTTGCTGAATGAACACTTACTCTTAAGCCCACTGTTCTCAGACTGGTTAGATTGTGTGATTTTTATTTTTTTTCACCTCCTTCAGCACTAGGAAGGCATTACTGCAGCCTTTGAAAGGCCCAGAGGTTTGACAGAATTGTGCTGAATGCAGGCTTTCCTCCTGATCCTGTGCAGTCACTGTGATGAGAGGGGTAGGAACATTTTTCTCCTCATCCTTTTATTTCTTTCAAATCACCCGTTAAATACCTGAGAGAAAGCAGGCTGATGGGTAAAAAGTTTTCTACATGATAAGAAAAGTTGGAGAAGAAGAGATTCAGAGAGGGAGCAGCTTTCTAGGTTATGCCTGGAGGATTATTCAGATTCAGAAAAGACTTCAGAACACAGGACTCAACCTCAACATCTTTTCAAAGTCCTAAATAAACTAAAGACTGATCAATTTCTCATCAATTATCTATAAATGCAGAAGCATTTTAAGGGCATTTTCACTGGCTATTGTCAGAGTCTGAAGACATAATTAATGCTTTTTGGTCCCATATTTTTCAAGGTAGTATATGGGATGAAGAAGGAGTAGACTCTCTATAGAGGGTCTTAAGGTTTCAAACACTGGAAGAATAACAGTGTTATCAGATGACCCATGAGGAAAGTGAGACATAAGAACTGCAGATCACACTGCAGCTGATCTTCAAATATTGGGGTTAGAACCAAGGTGGTTTTTTCCCGTCTCCTCTTTTTCCTATCTGTGTAAATATAGACATATTTTTATTCTGGAATTTCAATTCTGAAATCCTTAAGTTAAATCTGAAGTTCTTAAACTACAAAGAAATTGTTTCCTGAACAGATGACAGAGTAATCCTGAGGAGTGCTGGATTTTGCTTCCTCTTCCTCTCTTTTGTGGCTCTGTCTCACTGAGGCTTGCAAGAAAAAGCTCATGAACTTTTCCAACAGATAAAGGCTGAAGCTTCTTGTGTGTAATCACAAGCAGACTGACAGAGACACTTTGTCAAAGTGACAGTTATTGTGTATAGAAGATTAGTGATAGACAGGAAAGATTTTGTTATTAAGTCTTGCCCAAATTGTGAACATTTTCAGTTGTGTGACCTTTTCTAGTTTAATTAGTGTAACTCTTAAAAGCACAGGGCATCATGATTACAGAAGACAAATATTGTTCAGCTGTATTGCAGAGCTTATCCCCTGAATTTGGTATGAGGTCTGATGTTCCCTGCTGGATTGCAAAACTGAAATTGGCTCTTAATGAAGGATCATCTTGAAAAATCAAATTCACATCCATGTTTTTAATATCAGCCATACCTCTGATATTTTTCCTACTGCTGTCAGCTTGTATTTTTTTTTGTGTAAAGGTCTTAGAAGCATCAACACTTCTAATAATGTTTATAAAGAAAGCAGTGGTTTGAATACACATGGCTGGAAAAAACATCTCCTGCAGTTGTCCCAGGAAATTGCAGGCTCTCTTGAATATTTGGTCCTCAGGTAATACATATGAAAAGGTGAACTGTTCATTCATATCCATACATTTCCCAATTTGATTCTTGGGAGATGAAAAGCAACAGGAGAAAAATACTGAATATTCATGATTTCTTGAAGCTTAACTAAGTGTGTTGTGTTGTCATTTAGTAACTTCTGATAAAGTTTGTGTAGTTTTTGTTCTGTCTTTGGAAATGCAGTTTATTTGCTTATAAAGCAATGGCTCTGTAATATTTTCAGATGGACTGTGAAAACTTGGGATGTTTCAGTCTCCTCCTCTCCAGTCTTTAGCAAAGGTGTGTGTTAGAGTATTGCAGTCAGGTTGTCTCTCCTACATAATGATAATTTCTGTTTTCTTTCCAAAATTCTGAACATAACACTGTTGTTTTTTTTTTTCATAGTAAGCATTTGAGTATCTGTTGTCTTAATTGACATAAGTTTTAGGTCAAATCTTAATATAAAAGCTTAGAAAATACAGATAAGCACAGTTTCTGCATGTATTATTATTGCTTCTTAAGCATTGCCTTTATAGTTTATCAGAATTATGGAGACTATTCTGATGGAAAAAGTGTTTAGGAATTTTTAACTGATTCAGAGTTATGTGCATGTATTTTTGTGATGTTCATCCAAACAGAAGAAGAGGCATCATAATCTGTTTTAGAAGAAACTTCCTATTCAATATTGGTTTTACATTTATTATGCAAATGACCTTGTATAAATCTTATTTTACTTGCCTTAAATACTAAGAAAATAATATTTTTTGGTAGCATTTTAGTGTAGTCGCTCCATTCTGTACTTGTAAAAGCGTTAGCTGTGGGGATGTGTTTTGTAGGTTTTTCTTTTTTAATGACTTGGCATTGTGTAGTTGAATAAATAATTTGCATTTGAAATGTGAAAAAGTCAGCACCACTTAGACTCCTTCACTCTTGCAGGCTGGTCTGCCTTTTTGTCTAAACTAATTCAGAAGAACCTGTGTTTGCACACATATGAGGAAAACCAATATCCAAAAGGTGACAAAAGAAAGGATTTCTTACATAAATACCAAGTGTTCCACAGAGGTTCAGCAGTGTCATAGAGCAGTGAGATTTTTCAGGTTTAACAGGCAAATCTTATGAAGACTTCAGTTAAAAAAAAATAGCATTCACTATGAAAGAATAGTAAATCTTTCCTGTTTACCTTTAATTTTGACCTCATTTTACAGCTCCTCAACCACACAGTCAGTGCAGTGATGAATCCTGTCCAAGGCCATCCATACAGCCTGAATTTTAGGCATGATCTATGAATGCCAAGAGGTCTCCCAGAGGCAGGTGCGTAGAGGTATCAATATGACCAGACCCTGAATGCCTACACAGGGAAAACACTTTGTTGTAGCAGCATAAATTTTTGGCAGCATAAAGTTTTAGTTATGGCAGACATGTATTAGAGACGTTTCTGGTTTTCCTATATGACTTGACACACAGATCAGGGAAGTTCTGTTTTGAGCTTCAGTACAAAATGGAAATCCTGTAGCTGTCAACTGTTTCCAGACATTGACCTGGACCTAGTGTGGTTTTAGTAATTTATTATTGCCTCATGAACTAGCTGTTTCTTTCACTTGTTTTAGGTTTTAATTGGTGATGTGGCTTTAGGAGTTTGTTATCCTTTCTAAGAAAAATTCACAGGATCTGGAATTTGGGCTTCAATTTTTTAAAAACACAGTGCTCTTTGTAGCTGAGCACAGCTTGACTGATGACAGCCTAATGACAGAAAAGTTTGCTTTGAAATGGGATTTGGTTTAGAGCAGGAAGGACTGATGTCCTTCCCTTCCCTCTTGTAAGGGAAAAGTGATGAAGGAGCAGGGAATATTTCTCCTGTGTTGTTAGGAGACCTTGTGTTTTCCATAATTTTTCTTGGTTTTATCTGTTTTTCTGTGTATTACTGACAATGTGTTTCACTTCCTAACTTCAGAGAGGTAGTTTTGTGTTAAATTCAGTTTAGTGCATATTCACTGGCACTTTTTATAATTTGGAAGAAATTGCAGTCTTGCAGAACTGAAAAATATAATTTGAGATTTCTCTGAACTTGGAACTTTTCCTCATTTTTAATATTTGTTTTGCTTTTTGTGCAGCTCATTGGTTGAATGTGTTTGTTTGATCACTGTGTACCTTCCATATCTCTCATGTGCTGCTGTGTGGATCATGCTCTCCTCACTAACAAACAGGAGACTTCATTGGAATAGGAAATACTAGCATTAATGTAAATTACTGCAAAAGTGCTGAAAGTTTTCATTGGAAGAGACAGAAAATCTTGTACTTCAAGGCTTAGAAAAAACCTAAGACACATCAGTGAAGTGGGGCAAGGTTTTTATACATGTGCAGACTGATGGGCCTTGATTTTTGTCTGAAACATACAGTTATGGATGAAGTTACTTGATTAAATACAACACAGGTGTCTAGCGTAGCAGGATCTAAAGAATCACAAAGGATTGAATATGGCAGTTTTAATGATAATATTACCCTTTGCCCCTTTGTTTATCACTTATTAAATTGATTACATTTTCAGTGATATTAAATTATTATTGCAGGCTTACACTCGAGATGCAAATTAAACTTCTGATTAAATCTTCATTGATTTCATGTGATGTATGAATTCCAGTCAAAGTATATGAAAGTAATATTTAAAATGCCATTTCTGTAATGTAGAAGTGTCTATATAGGAAATTTTGCTGCCCTTCTGGTAATTGAAGAAGCAAGGTTTTCTTCCCATGGCATGCAATAAACCTTGTGAGATGCATACTGCCTGGAGAGCATTACAGATTAAACGAGGAATAACTGTGGAACTGTAATTAAATACAAATTGCAGTGCTAAAGCACACTCAACAAATTATCACTTGATAGAGTTTTCATGGTTCTGAGGAGGCTCTTTTAGATGTAGGTAAATTTGAATGCTCTTGCTTTAATTCTACACTTCTGTTATAAAAACTTACTCTGTTGCCAGCTTTCTAGTTTTTATTTGTGCTTTAGACTTACATGCTTTTCAAAAGAGAGGTTTTTTTTCTTTTTCCCTTAACCCAAAACTCAGGTAAACTCTTGCTCATGTGTTTTACTGTTTCTTAAGTGAAACCTTGGTCATCAGGGCATGACTCTAGTTTTATTAAACTGTGGCTGCTGGGCAGTTCTTGGAGGCTCACTGGGCTTGCATTCATTGGTGAAGTGTTCCAGGCTGTAATAGCAGCCTTTGCCATGCCCTGACAGTGTGTGACATTAACAGTATTTATAAAAAAGCAACACCAGGGAACACTCTTGGAAGATGAAGAGCTTTTGTTTCAGCATAAGGTCTTTGTTCTAAAGTTTCTACTTATAATGTTGAGGATTAAGTTAGAGAGAGAGATACACTTAAAATACAGGACTTACAAAAATTTAAATACAGTTTTTTGGTTTAGTTTAATTTAACTTTTCAGTTGTTGACTTATAACCAGTCTCCTTGCTTAAACTGAAACAAGCACATTTAGTGCAGAATGAACTTCAGATTTCAAAGCACTTACAAAAAAGAATTCTGAATAATCAGGGTTGGAAATTTCATTAATATTTTATATTGAACTGTTTGCTAATTGCTAGAGAGATGTTTTCATTTTCCTCTTTTTTGGAAAATTAAAGTATTTGTGTGAGCCATGTCAGACTGCTGCCAAAGACCTTGTCCTCTGAAAAATCCTAGTAAACTGAGGTCAGTCTGGCTGAGATTTTGTGGTGGGGGTGTAGCTGTTTTGCACTGATGTGACCAAAAGGGATGGCTTTTGTGGTGGTGGGGTGGCTTTCATACATGCAGAGGGTTGTTTCTAGTGGTCCTTCTTCCTTTCCATCTTCTTGATGGAATGTGAAATACTAGGTTTGGATTTCCTCTTAATACAGCTGAAGTTTGGTCTTGTTAATCATGACATCCAAAGTTTGTGTCTGTTGGAATTCTCTGGAAAAATGAAGCATCTTTCAAAGCTGTTTTTTTCTAAAATACTACTCTAATTTAAAGAATTAATGTCAAACTTGTAGATTGAAGACAAAGTGTATTGAAACACATTGCTGTATTACTATGTACTAGGGGAACTATATCATAAAGAATTTATATTTAAATGGGAATTCTAAGAAAAAGAAATGTACCAATCTGATGATCTTGGAGGACAGGCAATGAGAATTGCTTGTCTCCAGCCTGAACATAAGTGCATTAGATACTGAAATACTCATTAGGAAAATAGACAGGATGATAATTGTTTTTTCATTTCAAATGTTAAATCTTCTGTTTTCTCTTTTCCTATGTTTTGCCCAGGATTTATCTTTCTAGTGGTTAAAAATATTCCAGTGTGGGTAGTAGAACTGTAAGTTTGATAGCATATCTTGCAGTATTGCTTAGAAAAATTTTATTTCATTTGTCATAACTGTTCAAATGATGCTGAGTACATGTGTGTTTTCTTTTGTCATTCCTTGATTATTGTTCTCTGGTCTTCTTCAGTGCATTACTTGTAAATAATTTTAATATATTATAAATTTTATCTTTAAGGCATCCTTTTAATGACTCCTAGATAGGTTTTAAATTTTTTTTAGTAAATGTATTTTAGTTACAAGCATTTGTACCTATTTTTCTTCTACTTCTCTGTAGCTACCTGAAACGTCATATGATATCTTTCAGCTCTGTCTTGACTCAGTGACTACAGGACACTTGTGGTTTTGTGCTCAGAGTCATTCCAACTATCAACTTTCTGGACAGCAATAATCCTAAATGCACTTCAAACTAAGATGAAGTTGCTCGCAGCTTTGTCCAATTCAATATGAAGGAATTCTTTTGAATTCTCTTAAATTCCTACTGGGCTTAGAAAAGAATTAACTGTACGGTGGCTGTGTTTGATCTTTCTGTTTTCATTTTAGTTAGTAAGTATTATTTTTCCTCAATGTGTCCTCAAAATGTTTTCCAGTTCTATTTTCAAGTGAGGTTCGTGGTGTCCTGTTCTTAGCTTGCTGTCTTGAGCTTTGACTTGAGTTGCTGGATGACTGACTACTGAACTGAGAATACCACAGACACAACTTTTAGAAAATACCTATATTTAAAATTCAGTCCCTTTCCCATTGGTAAAATCATGATAAATTTGATTGGGAGAATAATTTATTTTTATATTATTTAATTAGGCTTTTTCCTCTGTGTTCCTGTTGCCCCTCCTGCCTTAAGGAGAGGACCTGTAAAGTGAAATAGTAGTAGGGGGTAACACAGTACAATTACAAGTATTTTGTATTTTTCTTTCGACTATAGCACTTTTTCTTATATACGGTGCTTGAAGTTCATCAGTTCCACACCTACTGCTCAAATATGGACTGGAATAATTTGAGTGGAAAACAGTGTACCTTTCACTGAAGTGGAAGCCTGCTTGTGGTGGGGGCTCACTTTAATTTAGTACTGCTTTGGCCAGTCAGTTTTCTGTGGGCAGAATGACTGCCCTGTTAGAAGAGAATGTCTGTTGAAAAGCTGAAGGAAAAAACCTAATAATTTCCTGCTCATGACCTCACAGAGGAGCCTCTTCCTACCCCCAAGCCAACCATGATAAAATACCATAAATTTTCTCCACATGTTCTGTCTGTGCCTAAGCAGACGATACGGAAGATTTGATGCTGTAACAAAATACCTTTCGTCCTGAAGAGTGGGACTGAATTTCAGCTTGTTCTTTTCTGAATGTTTTCTTTTGGCTAGACATTTGAATTGTATTTGTTAGACTTTTTTTTTTCTCCGCAGGATATCTGCTAGTGAGGGGTAACGCTGTTGGATGTACATTGCAGCATTTAATTTTTTGGCTCAATGACCCATAGCTCCTTTTGTTGGTGTTTTGGGGAGGGAGTAGATTAGTGTTAGTGCATGTCTTATGTATGAGATAAACTTCTTCATCACTTAGTGCTCAAGCCTAAAGACAAAGAAAATGGAACATTAGCTTGCAATATTTATTTTGAAATTGATTCATGCAGATTAAAGTTGGTCTCTATGTAACATAGCCAAAATTTTATAATATAAACATAATTCTTTATGAGTGCAAAACTGAGTGAAATGTGTCATACTGTGATATGGTGACAGAAATTACTTTTAAGATAAGTTAGAGTTTAAATAGGAGAGTTGGTTTTAAAAAATGTTAAACTAAATAGGTAAATTCTTGGGAAGCACAGTTACACTTGGGATACAGTCAGTTTGCCTCTGTTTGTAAGATGAAATTCTTCTGCCTTGTTTAGCATCTATTATTCAAGAAGAACCTCTTGGGTACCTACTAATGCATATTCCTGAAAAAGTTGCATCCAGATCCAAAAAAGTGTGTCTCAGTATTGTAACTTAAATGAAATTTCTTATCTTAATACTTTCAAGAATGCCTGTTGTCCTGACTTCTCAAGCAGTGAGCTATGTTGTGTCTTGAAGTTAACAAAAGTGTGTCAATGAAGTCAAAACTAATATTTCCTCAGGAATGCCTTCAGCTTGTTTCAGAAGGTGGTGAAGGCAGTCAGACATTGGAAAAAGATCAAAGGGCTTGTAGCACAAGTTTCTGCTCATTTGCTATGTTTAATAAAAAAGGAAAGAGAAAAGAAAATTTTTCATTACTAAAATTTGAAAGTTATCGTGAAGCAGATTGAAATATTTTTATAATAATGAGCTCAGTCTAAGTTTTACACCTAAAGTTCTTGTGCTACAAAATGATTTAGCATAACTGTGGATTGCTGTTTGCCATTTGAACAATGCAGGGATTTTTTGCATTGCAGGAATCCCCTGCTCAGGTGACCAGCATTCAGTGGTCACCAGAAACACTGAGTGCAAAACTGGTTGTTGATTAAGGAAGAGAAGTCTCTTATGGACTACTCTACCATCTTTCTGTGTGACCTCAGATCAGTTCATCAGCTCTTTCTTTTGCTGGGTTGTGTCTGTGTGCAAAGGGTTGTGTTACTCTTTGGACCAGATTCCTTTTTTCTGTGCTGACTGATTTCACCAGGGTTACTTCTGGTCAGTACAGATGTAAGGTGAGAAGCAAGGTTTCTGTTTACGTTGTCAAAAACATTTGATTTCTTTTTAAATTTCAGCATTCAGCTTGTATATAGGTAGGATATAGACCAGTATTTTCTTAATATGGAAAGTGATAATGAAAAAGTTGATGATGAACTCTTCAGAATAAAAGACTATGAGCAGGTGAAAGATTAAAGTACTAACAACTAAAGTGCTCTGGAAATTAACCCCTTCCCTATACAGTGCTAGGTTTTTCATGCTTATGAATTTTGGATATGCAGAGGAGCTCCTGGATGTCAGTGAGAATGTCAGTAATGTTGTTTCACACTCCAACCCTGTCCTACAAGGAAAGGCCATTGCAGTCCTCCTCTGGATATGCTAATGCACTGTGAAAGTGCACATCATGCCTGGATGGGCCCTGCTGATAAAATACTGCCTGGAGATCTCACAAAGTGCTAATGTGTCCAAGCACCCAGGAGCAGAGGGGGAATAATAACACAGCTTTGGAAAGGTCACGTCTGCTGAAGTTATCTGCCGTGTCCTTCTCGCGTGGGGCTGGAGTCCCCTCTGGAAAGTTCTGTTGTTCTTTGCAGTCTCCAAATCCACAGGTTAATGGGCGGAATCAATAGGGCTGATAAAGTGTCCTAAGTTAGACAGTGGGCAAGAAAAGCAAACATTAAAAGCTTTAAAGCCTTAGTTAACTGTCTTTTTGAGTTAAGATGGTTGTCTGATTTCAAGTCCTGCCCACTGCAGCGTTCCCAAAGTGTGTTACCTGTTCTGGGAGTTGCCTTATTCTCATTTCCAGGCTTCCTGTGTTTCTTTACCTTCTAATGAGAAAAACTCTTCCAATGACTCCTGGCAGTTACATGGGACCATTTGCCAAACAAAATTAGTAGTTATTCTCAGTAGCGGATGAACACATTTTAAAAAAACCAAAACAAAAAACCAACTTAGGCTACATTTTACAGTAGCAATTGACTCTTCCCTCCTATTTAAAGCCTCTTTTTCCTCTAAGGCTTTTAATATTTAATATCATTCATAAAATATTGTGAGCATGGTGTATAATTTGTGTACGTAACGTTAAATAATAAAATAGGTGCAACTAAAGTGTAATTTCAATTATGCTCTTGCAATTTTGTTTGGGACCTGGTTATTCTTAAAAACTTCCCATAAAACACATATATGTAAAACTTACATGTGTTAATATCTTGAAAAAAAGCAAAACATCTTCAAATAACTTTTAGCTGTAATACAATACATCAGACTTGTCAACTATTTCTAGTGACTTGCAGGACATTTGTGTTCATAGCCTCTCATCCTGGACTTAATTATTTACAAAAGTGTATGTCCATCATGCAGACTGTTTCATTTCAGACCTAAATCTCTGAGTTCTAGATGATCTGGTGCTTTTTCTACTGTGAGGAAGAGATGTTTCCTACTTAGTGAGGAAAAGGTTTATCTCTTCTCTGTAGTTGTGGGACTGCAGTCTGAAGCTCTGCAAAGAGGAAATGCACTTCCTCCTTTTGTTTCCTATTTTTTTGTCTTCTCCATAAATAACTGTTCCTTCACTCCACTTGGATAGTTTGAAAGTTCTGATTCACTAGAATGGTCTGTTCTCTAAATGTTTGCTTAAAAAGGAAAAGCATTCTGAGTCTGCTTTTAGGAGTATGTTTAACTAATGTTCGTTCTTCTGTTTTACCAGTGTTTTCATTGCTAGGCATTTATAGCACAGATGAGAGTTCATCTTTCAAGCAAGTACTTTGCTGGTTGTTTCTATGCACATGGTTGTTATTATTTAAGTTAGGCCAGCTACTGCCCAGCATCACAGTGTTTTGTTTGGCTTTGATTTTTCCATTCCTGATGTCTGTTGAAGACTGGTGGGTTGCATAATTCCAGGTTTGGTATCTTACCTTTACGTTTTCTTGTCTGTTTTTCTTTGATGCTGTGGTTGTGGTCACTGCTGCTGCTTCACTGTTGAAAATAATTTTATTCTCAGATACTCACAAAGAAGGTACCAGGTGATTTAGGTACTGTGCAGACTGCAAGGAGTCTGGCTTCCCATAGGACAGTTCTTTGTGTATGTAAATAAAGTGTAGGGATCTCCCTCTACAGAAGAGAATTGTTAAGGCTCTAAGATCATCCAGTTCAGCCATTAATCCAGCAAGGACAAGTACACCACTAAACCATATCCCCAAGCACCACATCTACAAGTTTTTTGAATACTTCTTGTGGTGATTCAACCACTTCTCTGGGGAGCCTGCCCCAGCGCCTGACCACCTTTCAGTAAAGAAATTTTTCCCAATATCCAATCTAAGCCTCCTCTGGTGCAACTGCTTAAACTTGCAGCACCTTGCAGTTCTGTTAGGTCTGTTCTGCAAAAGGTCATTATTATGATATTTGTCTAGGTTCAGTTGCCAAATGATGTTTCCAATGCAGTTGGGTGCTTGTTTAGCATTTGTGCTCTGTCTTTGAAGTCTTCTGTTATTAGAAAACCCAGTGGAACAGCCACCAGCACCTCCAGTGCTCTTATTTTCCACTGCTCTGATCTCTGGCATTTGTAGGGAGCCATGCTGGGTCCTGGATGGCTTGGGCCTCATCCAGCCTCAACCCTTCAGAAGGTTTAGACTCTGAAGGCATGGGAAAGGCTTGATTTTCTCAGCTTTTAAAATTTTCTTTATTTCGCGTAAGAATACAACTTAAAAATCAAATAGAACTAACCCCCCTCTTTCTCCTAGGACTTGATGTCTCATGGAGTGCACTGGGGCATAAAGACAGATAATTCACATTACTCATTGCTTGGTACACCAAGAATGGTGTATCAGACGTGACTGTTTGACCATAGCTTTTAATCACATGACAATTTGTTAAACATTGCATCTTAAAATGTTTACAAATTTAGAACGGCAGCAAAATAAAACCAGACATTGTTTATAGTAAAAGTAAATGAAGTATCTTCCTAACAGCATCCCATGTGACTAGGTATAAATTTTTTTCCTGAAATTCTTGTTATATGCTTCACTGGAAAACTCAGTAAACCACTCCACTTTGTTTCATTTGCCCAGTGTTTGGAGAATGCTGTCTAATGGGAATAAATTTGATTTAAAACCCAAAAACTTACAAAAGTAGTACAGACTTGATAACAGTCAGGACAAAGATCCTGAAAGTGGTTTGAATTTACAGAAGTAAATTGCAAATAAAATCTTAAGTAGTGTAGGTACATATGAAGTTACCATGATGGGTGTACACTTGACTAGATAGCAAGGCCCAAAAAGAATATTTGGGTGTACTGAAAATAAGATACTTCTACCTAGCACTGGCCATTTGGTCAGAATGGAGTCCAGGAAAACTTTACTCCCCGCAGTAATTGACTGATCCAGGCTCTTAATTTGTCTCCCACACTGCCAAGCTAAGCTATTTGATTCTTTACCTATGTGTGGGTTGTTTTTTTTCCTCTTGCATTTCAGTAGCTTCTCTTTTCATTCCAGTGCTTTTGCAATTCAGCAAAGATTAGGTGTACACCTGGTAAATTATCTTTCCTCTTCCCTAAGCATTAGGATGGGGAGTTACTAGGGAAATGCAGTCCATCTCTATTTGCTTTTGTTAAGCAAAAGCCCACTTCAATATTAACTTTTCCAGACATTTTCCTGAGTTAGCCACAAAAAACATCTCCAGTAATTTTCTTCTAGCAGTGCAGGCTGGGCAGTTGGATGGCAGAAGGTCAGACAATAATGTGCCACTTTATATTCAGGTTTATGGTCATGCACAAGTAACAGGAATGATTTTTAAATGAATGGGCAAGCAATTGACAGTTACAATTGAGACCTTGTTGTATTGGTACCTTGTAAATGATGAGCTATACATCTTTCAAAGAAAACACCATGCTAATTGGAAGCCATCTTTTGTTCATAATGATTAATAATATAAAATTAATTGTCTGCAGTGGGTATAGAAAGAGATGATCTATGTTAATCAATTATGAATGAAACCTTAATATTTAGTAAATCTGACAGTGATCTCTAGAAATAATTTCTAAAAGGAACATCTTTTTGAGTAATAATTTCTTCCTAGACAATACAGGTATTCAATATTTTGCCTTCTCTTTGCTGGTGTTGGTACTGCCTTTCCCTCCCGCCCCCTTTTTTCTCTCTTATCTAAATGGTAGACTTCTCCAGTGGATTTTTGGGTGGAAAGTAGGGTTGAAATTGGGGGTAGTGTTGGAAAGAAAAATAGGATTGAAAAATAATTTTGAAAATTTTATTTCCAGACTGGACATTGCTTGGTCTCATGCATTAAGCTGCCACACCTACTTTTCCCATCCTTTTTCTTCCTGGAGGGCTCTGTTGAGGCCAAGATGACCTCCCTGGCCACCCTTCACCACTGACCTCTGAGCTACCACTCACACCTGGAGGTGTAAATGTGTCCTGCCTATGCAAGGTTTTATTTGTCCCCCCACAGTTTTTTATTTTCAACCTTCCTTACTTTTTTTAGGTGTTCTGGTAACATGTAGACAGTATCAGGTGATGGATTTATGAAGTGCCTCACTCAAAAGTAGCAGGAGGAGTTTGATACTGCTTAAGCCAGAAAGGAAATTTCCTGGGTTATGGAGGCATGGATTCTTTCAATTCTTTCTGCACCTCAGCAGAGAGCATTAAGGACTAGATTTTTTTAATCAAAGAAATTGAAAAAAAAGGACTTTTTTTGACAAGTGTCCCTTGTGTTGCTGGCACAATGTTATATCCATGCCTTCCCTCTGTGCCGGTGAAGGAGAAGGGAGTTGATGTGCATCTGCCTGCTGTTTACAGGATCCACATTTTGAGTAGGGGAGGGCAAGGAGAAAAATGTGCCCCTTTTTGTCAACTTTTGGTGCAGTTTCGGTGCTGCTTGACTTGAGGGCTGCTTTAAAGATATGTTAAAGAGGAATGTCCTCATATCTCCTTTGAATGGAAGGGTTATTGTACTTGATTTGTTTGCTGTAGTTGTGAGCTCTCTGGAGTAATGACCTTTCTTGTGTGGTTTGTAAAGTGCTGTGTTTACTCTTAATGTCCTGCAAATTGCTGTAAAAAAAAAAAATACAGGGAGTAAGGTAGCAGCACTTACCTCTTACTCTTTTTCTATATCCAATATAATAAAATGATACAATTATGATTGAAGAAGATACGGGGATAATGTAGTCTAAATGCTATTGTTTCCAAGGAACAAGAAGCCATTTGCCAAACCTTTAAAGTAAAAGATCTTTTTTTTTTAAATTCAGTGAAGATGGATATGTAAAGTTGGGTTTGAAAAATTCTGCCTTTATGTAGCTATTAACCTAATTTTGAGGATGTTTTAAAATATTTAGTTAACATATCTATAGAGTCCAGTAATGTTTCAGCACATGCTCTTTAAAAGCTCTGTCACAGTTAGTTTGCTTCAGGTATTTATGAACACAGGAACCAAAATAATGTTGATTGCAATTACATTAAAAATTAAGTAGCTTAAAATTTGACCCAAGTTCAATCATATTATTTTTTTTTAATTAATAAATTGATGGTAATTTATCCCATTTCAAAACTTAGATAATGTTTTTTGCAGAGTTTTTGGTAGTATTTAGTGGCTTTTTAAGACTTCTGATTGCAGACTCAGTGCGTTATATGAAAAATTTAATTTTCACTGGAAAGGTGGGGTGTGTACAGCCCTGCTGATCCAGAGAAAAGCTGGAAAATTATTCGGAGGCACCCTGATTATTGTATTATTTTTTTAAGTATCATGATTTTGGGAACTGCAACCTGTGCCTTTTAAAAGAGGGAGTTTTGTGATACACGGAGTATATACATGTACACCATGTATTGAGCAGAGACTGATATTGAATGTCTGCTGCTCTTCTGTAGTAACGAATCCCCTTATGAATGGCTGTGGAAAGTTTAAAGGTTATTATCTCGTGTTTGTTTACTTTGTAAAGATAAGATTTCAGAGAAAATCGAAGGGTACTGTCTGAAATTCCCAGTCACTGCAGTTCCATGGAGAGCATCGATCCCTTTCTAGAGGTTGCCGGGGACTCATTGTCTCCCTGTTCATTATAGGCTGCTGCTGAAATCTCCAATATTTCAGGTTTGCCATTCTTTTATTGTTGTTTTGGCAGTTTGTCAAAATTAAATGGCTTAACCAAATCAATACGCTGTCTTGCACGGTAACATCTGCATTTCACATGTCAAGATATTTTGCATTTCGAATGCAGTCACGATGGGATGAGCCACAACGATTGCAAAAAGAGCCTTTTGGCCCTCCAGAGCCTTCTGACTGTAAGGAAACTTTCTAGAAAATAAACTTTGCTCAGTTATGCAATCCCAGCTTCCACTGAGATCGGGGGTAATTGCAGACATGTGCCTGTGGGTAGGAGTCTGTTGGTAAAGAATAGATGCAGCAAGGTCAGAGACAGAATATAAGCTACAATGGTAATGAATTTGACTTAATTTAGAACAACTGATTGTGTGTTTGTTTGCATTTATTGGCGAGACAATTAATTGCATGGAATAAATAAACAACTTCCTCTGTTGTGATGGCCTCTCTTTCCATGGGGTGACTAAGCTTTTCTCACCAATTTCACTTGTGGTGATATGTGGCTTTAGATACATGTTTATCATTAGCTAAAATAACACAGCTGTTAAGGCAAGGTTTATTGCCATACTTGTTCTGCATGCTAAGCACATTCTGTGTACATGTCAAACAAAATGCCAATTTAATCGGCCCCCTCAGAGTTTCCGAAGGAGTGATGATGAAAGTTTGGCAAGTTTTACTTGCACCGTTCTGGATAAAATCTGCACGGCCATTATCTCCAGACACTTGCAATATGAAAAATGCCAATGGTGTTTTTACATACTTAAGAGACTAATAAGCTACAGATGTCAAAACTGTAAAGTTGAATTATCTTGAGCCTGTATGAATATGGCAATGCAGTTTTTTTAAATTCATGTGGAGTTATTCTTAAGCAGCATTTTAGTACCCAGAGCTGTTTGTACCATTTCTGAATGACCACTGATTTAGTGAAATTATTGTCTGAATTGAGAACCCATGCAACAAGGAAAAATGAAAATTACTTATTAAAAGTAGGAGTCATTAATTTAGTCTCGATTTGTTTTGAGCAAGAATGTAAAGGGAAGTAAACAAAAGGAAAATGGCTTAGACAATTGTCTCTACATTGTTGCCTGAAACCCCAATAATAAACACAGCAGGCTGGCACATTCAAGTTGCCATACATATCATACAGTGGCGAAAAGCTGTCTGTCTGTCTGTCTGCTGCAGAATAGATGGAGCTGGGTGCAAATGCTCAGGATGTTTCCTTACTTCTGTTTCTGCAGTCAGTTTACTTTATATTTCATTTTAACTATCCAGCTCTGCAGCCACACTGGTATAGGAGCTATAGCTTTTCACAAAATAAAATTTTATTCTTTCCAGACAGCATCTAAAGTATTTAATGATACACTTCATAATTTTAATTTTTACTTCACTTAAATGACAGTTTGAAGAGCTCAGGCTGAGGGAAAGGGAAATTCAGGGTAACATTTTTCACAGAGTCTATTTTGGGCATCAGCTCTGGGTGCCAAGCTTCAGAGGGAGGCTTTGACTTAAAGAGAAATCCTGTGCTCTTACCTTGTGCTCACTCAGGTTTGAACTACAGGATCCAGCACCTCTGTCAGGCTTTAAATCTTTCAGACCAAGTACCCCAATTTAGTTACTCTTTTTGATAAACTGACTTACATGGGCTGCCAGAGGTCAAATGAACCCACCCAGAATCAGACTTGTCTGATTGGCCAGTTTCGTGCTTAACTTTCAAGATTGTCTTCTTGGGCCTCTCAGAAAATCTCTTCTTTAATGAAAAGCCAGGAAATCTTTTAACCAGACCTGAACTAAACGTTTATATCCCCCTTTTTAATGCTTTCCAGACTACCAGTAATCTTTAAATACTGTTTTTCATACATGGGTTTCTTAAATTTACTGCCTTTTTTTTTTGTCTCATTTATTCAACCCAAGTTAGTATTTTAAAAAATAAGGAGGTAAAATATGGAGTACTTACAAAATAGGAATAATTTTGTAGCCATGATTACATGTTAATGCCAATGTATCTCTAATTAATTGTTTCCATCATAAGTGAGGAATAACTGAGTTCACAGGACAGCTGATGTATTTCCATGATACACCCATGAAAGGAATGACACTTCCATGGAGCTGAATGGAGGTGTTTCCATTACAAGGTAATGGAGAGCAGTGACTGATCAGCATGCTTACCTTTTCCATTTTTTCTTTGTTAATCCCTGATCATATAATTGCTCAAGGAAGTTGCAATGCCAGCAAAACCCAGCTATGTTGTTCTGAAGGGAAAGGCAGCTTATTGATATTTCAAATATCAGTCCTCCAAGTGTATGGAACTAGTTTCCTCTGCAGACAACATTTGTGCTCGCTGTTAGGAATTAACTTCCTCCTCACCTGACCTGGAAATTAGTGATGTCAGCCTACCTAAGCACAGCAGCCAAGTGATGCAAAACCCAGTTTTGTTCTCCCATCCTTTCCCGAAATGTTACGGGAGTTCTGTGCTTATTGTAAAGATTTTTCTATGAAAATGAAATAATACAACTTAGGGACAGTTGGAAATAGGTAAATTTGTTTTCAATTGCTAGATGCTTTTCCATTCATTTGTGATGGAATTTTTTGCTCCTGACAATTTATAACTGAAAATTAGTTGGACTAGGGGTGGCTATGAAAACAAAGAGACAAAAAAATCCCCAACCAAACCAAAAAAATCCCCAACCCAACAAAAACAAACAAGAAACCCCATTAACTTCAAATCACCGGATTTAGCAGAATTGAGGTGACAGTGTCCCGTTAAGACCACAGTATGAAACAAAACCTTGTTCAAGCAGCTACAGGAAGCTTGCACTTCCCTGCAGTCTGTTTTAGTTCTAAAATCTTTGTACTTGTTTGCTGGCTGCTGTTTTTGTTGTTGCAGTAATGATAAGGAGACATGACCTGGGAACTGGGGACATTACTAGCAAATAAATAGCAAGATTAGAAGGAAAAAGCCATCTTTTATACTTCAACTAATGGGTATGTGACTGTGTGTTGTGTTGTAAGCTTGAGTTGTGACAGCAGGTAACAGTCAAACACAGTTTTATTATTGTAGTCTGAAAATATGAAATATGGGTGCTTTTAGTTACCTGGCACTGCTGTGTTTTGATGAAGAAGCCAGTTGTTTGCTCTTGCTGTTTGCAGCAGGAATACAGAACTGATGTTTTAGCAGGGAGAAAAATAACAGGGGGGAATGTGGAAAATTATTTTAGGTATTGCTGTACGTGGTAGCATGAGTGTTTGAGGTCAGTATTATTCAAGCAGTTGGCTGGTTGGATGCTGGCTTTGATGATTTTCTGCTCACAAACAACTTCTCTAGAGCCCTTTAATCACATCACCCGTAGGTATCCACAAGTTTTTTATGCAGAAATATTCACAGAGATGAATGCTTAAGGCTGCCTTTAAGAATACCTTTCACAGCCAAGAAATATCACGCTTTCAGTCTCGTGGTGTGATTTTTGGGGTTGTCCTGTGCATGGGCAGGAGCTGGACTGGATGATGCTTTTGGGTCCCTTCCAACTCAGGGTATTCTCTGATACTATGATTCTGTAGGCATAATTGCTAGTGGATATCATCATATGCACGTGTTGTAGTTTTGTGAAGTTACAGGCAGCCAGTTCTATATCGCCACACAAATCATTCCTGTAAAAAAGACTTATCTAGAAAAAAGTCTTAATATTGTCTGGGAAAGGGATAAAGATCTGTTCTGCAGAACACAGTGATTCATCTTGCTGTGCTCAGTGAGGCCAGCCAGCTACTAGGAAGTTGCTGAGCTGCTGAAACTTCTCAGTGTGAATGCCATAAGCTTTCGGCTCCGAAAAATGCTTCTCTGCTCCTTGATTGGGGTATTGTTGTTCTTAGTCATCAGAGCCCAGGATGTCACCACGCACCTCTGCCATGTGTGGAAGAGCACAGCTTCGTGCTGGGGAAAATCTGGATCAAACATGGGTTTTGTTGAAGCGTCGGGAAGCCGTTAGTCATTCTTACCACCACTGACTGCAAAGTATCATAAAATAGTATCCATTTCTTTTGAAAACTCTCTCCACTGCTTATGGATTTTCCCTGTTGACTTACAGTGAAAAGCATCTGTTGAGGACCTCAAAGATTTTTGTCCTCTGGTAGCCTGGTGTTGTTCGAGGAGGAGACAATCTTTTCAGCAGGTAGAAGAGGCTACTAAAAGCTTGGGGATTCTCTGCTTGGCAACTTCTGCCAGGGGCACTGGAGGTTTCCTTCTTGCATATCAGCTGAAGACTGTTGAAGAATAAGTGGATCTGTGCATGTGCATTTAGAGATGACCTTTCAGAAACCTAAGGTTTAAAAAAAAAAAAGGTTTCTAGGAGGGCCATGTGATATTTCTGTGGGTCTGTGTACAATGACTGTGTAAGCCCCAGGATTTTCATTTCCACACTAGGCAGCATCTAAAAACATGTTACAATATCTCATGACCCTGAAGCCTGGAGCAAGCTTTAGAGTGATGTTTTGTGTCCTGCATTGTGTAGCTAGTCAAGAGGTACATCTACTGCAACACTTGGTGATAGGTGCCAGTAGATGGTCTCTTTTTTTTCAGAAGATAGAACTCTTGGGCAAGCTAGAGATGGTGCCATTAACAGAATGTCTAAATTAGATCCTAGATCCTCGTGACACTTGATCTGAAGGGAGGGTTGATAGGAACGAGGGCCATTCTGCTTCTTCACATGTTCTCTCATGCAGCTTAAAGCACCTCATGTGGTTTAGAGAAACTCAAATACAAGGCAAATCATTACTGGGCCTGTGAAGATGCTGAGCCAAGATTTCCTGATAAAGATGTGTCAGGTGGCTCAATCCCCTTTAGGTTCTAATCAGGGCAGCTGTTACTGAGCACATCTGAGTCAGGAGAGCCTGTGGCTCAGAGCTTGATGCTGGTCTTTGATGGACCTACCAGGAAGGGAGGATATGGGATTATGGTGCCTGGTAGGAGGTGTAGGGAATTGTCATGTCAGTCACTCCTCAGTGAGAGAAGAACCAACAACGCTTCTCAGGATTTGTGATCTCCATGGGTTGGCTCTGACAAGAATGCCACAAGCTGTCTTCTATTTTTGGTCATTCCCTGAATTAGTATGAAAATCATTGGTCCTTGGCTTTACCTAGAAACAGTGAATGCTTGAAGTACATGTGATTTCTGAAAGCTCAAGAGGGGAACCTTCTCAGGATTTGCGTTCTGCTTCAGATTTCTGTTATTTCAGTGGTGACCCCAAAAAGCCATCATTTTATAAGCAAAGAGCAGGCACCTGCTCTACATCTGTTCCTGCTTTTCATCTGCCTTCCAAAGCTCTTCTCATGTTGTTACAGTTATCTATCTTTTGTGTTCCTTGCCAGAAAGTTTGTGGTTCTCAGTTGTCATTTCAGGAGACAAAAGAATAGCAAAAAGTCTTCTGTGTCTAGCAAGGTAATGTTAGTTGTGGCTTTTGATGGTATTACTTCTACTGCAGAGCATCTTACAGCCTCAGGCATTTTGATAATACTGACTTTTTCTCTGAGCTCTCCAACCATTTTTATATTCTGCTGGAACATCAGAGAGGCAGATGGGCCAAGACCGTATCCTCCTAAGGTCTGTTTTAGCTGCAATTTATAAAGCAGAAATGTATTTTTTGTTTTCTTCCTCACCCCAGCTATTTCAATAGCTTTAATATTAGAAAGAAAAAAAGTAATAACATGTTCAGGGGAGTCAGGGCTTGTGGCTTTCTTTGCAAAATGTTTATTGAAAATATCAAAGATGCAAACAGTTATCTTTGGTATTGTAAGTGAATCTTTGAAATTTAACTTCAAAAGTGTCAAGATTCATTGCTTTGTAATCCATAATCCAGTTGAAAATCTGCAGCACTTGTCTGTGTGGAAAGCAGAAAATCTCTTCTGACTTTATGGTGGCTAGTAAAAAGTGATGCAAACCACTGTGATTTTCTGTAAAAGTCTTGAGACTTCAGTTCCTCTGTAATTCTCTCTGACTGACCTTAGCACTGGGAATTTAGTGAGTATTTGATGGGGGGTTAATGCATCAGAAGAATGTGTGAAAATTAACTGTGTGGAGGTGCTTGTGTTTCTGGGATGGAGCCTGGATTGTTCCGTGTTTGAGAGAGTAGATGCTCTGCAAGTAACTGCTCTGTTTTCTGACAGTGGTTTTTTGAGCAGACATAAATTGAGTGAATTCAGTGCAAGACAGAATCTCACTGAACTGATTCTGAACTTCTAAAAAATAATATTTGATAAAGCAAAGATGGTCTTGTAGATAGATTGTTTCAATTAAAAAGGGTAAGGTAAAATAAGTATAGTATTACTTTTAATAATATAATCTGCAGCAGTGTCTTTAGTTAAGTATGTCTGTGAGCCTGCATTTCAAATTGAAGAAGTAAGGAAGCTGAAGGCAGTGTATGCTTGTCCCCTGGGTTTTGGATGGCAAATATGTCTGAAAGGTGTGAGGTTCTGTGGTGCCAGGATTATTTTAAAGAAAAAAAATTAAGTGTCCTGCAATTGACCCCTTTTGCAATCATCAGTTTGCCATATGGATCAAGAGTGCCAGCCAGGCATGTGGGAAATGTTTCTGAAGGGTTCTGGGGTTTGAAAACTTAGAATTATGGGTGTTTTTTTTCAGAGGTCTTTTAGTTTAAGACTAAAAAAAATGGGAACATTCAGAGTGGCAGAAAGAGAGTAGTGGTATGGTATTATTTTTATGTTAGCATATGAAAATGAATATGAGACTGGAAATCTCATTATTCTAGTAGTTTCTGAATGTTGGAAGTTCAACAGTGTCTGTGAGGGAGAGAAGAAAGAAAATAACATGGGTGCTACAGCTCTCCATTTTTATCTCAGGTAAAAACAGCAGCCATGAAAAAAATCCAAATTTCTGGAAAAGAATGAATGTTTACTATAGAGAGCCTCTAGGAGCTGAGCAACACCTGGTAGCCTGTATAATGATGGGTAAATAAAGCAGTGTATTTGTTTTTATCTAAAGTGGTCAGGGTGAGGTCAGACCTAACTGAACTTTCTAGAGCTCCTTCCCTTGCATCAGGGAATGCACCCTGTTTCAGACCTGGATTTTGGTTGCATATATCTTTACTTTGCTAGCTGTGACTTCTAGTGCCTACAGTGATCCAAGCAACTTCTTCTGAGACAGAATGTTGTCCAATTGAAAAGACAGGAGCCATCTGAACAAAATCTTCCATGCCTGTTAGTCCTGCCAAAACCCACGTTAGCACAGACATCCTGGGGGCTGCAGGGTGTGAGTCTTTCATAAACAGTCCTGGATCTTCAAGGATGTCCCTTTATCCATCTGAAAAATTATTTGTTGCAATTCTTGATTGGGTATTTTTTCTAGTTGTAAGCAAAGCAATGGAGCATGACATGGGCACCAGAAACTACCCTGCCTTCCCATAAGTGCTGACCACTGCTCTTGTGTGTCTGTTTCCCTGCATCCTTCATTCTAACACCTGGATAGGTTAACTCTTTATAATTATTTGGCAAGTAACACTAGTTTTCATTTGTAGGGAACAGTAGTCATTACAGAAATGAGTCACAGTACCACAAATGGCAGTGCTCAAAAGCTTTCCAAACATTAGACCTTACATAGTGAAAAGGAAAAATCCTGGTTCAAAACCTAAAGAGGGAGAGTGGTACCAGAACAGTGATAAGCTAAACAAAAAATTAGGAGAGACAGGTTGGAAGATAAGTGTAGGAAAGGCAGATGAATCACTGAGTTGATGAGAATGACAGACTCTGTGTCATAGCAAATGCCTACTCCGTGAACAAAAGAATTAACAAGGTAGTAAATGTTGTAAACACATCTTATATAAGACTTAGTGTTTCATGTTAAAGAAAGGATTATTATGATTGCTGTAATGACATTTTCATGAAGAAAAAAGAGATTTTTGAATAAAAACTTTGTCCAGTGCGTTAGTGCCAGAAAAAGAGACTTGATTGAAAAAGTGCATTTAATTTTGGAATAGGAGTTCGAGTCCGTTTTTTAAGAATTACTATGGTGATAGCAAATTAAGCCTACAGAGTATTTGGGTTATTTATAAAGTTGAAGAGACAGGTCACTCCAAACTGTAGAGAAGAATAAAGTGCTATAATATTAATTTTTCAGGTATGAAAAAAGTGTGTGATAAGAAGAAACTGCAGGATGAGATTAAGCCATACAAAACTCTGTAATAACTAGTGCAACCAGTAGGAAAGGCTGCTGTTTACTGTGGAGCATTTTCATTAATATATATTAAAATACTTGTTGTTTCCAGGTGGATGAATCTGTCTTGCATTAGCTGAGTCACTTGTCGCAGTTTACTGAATTCTGTGTAAGCATAAATAAACAAACTCAATCAGTCAAGATCACTGCATCACAAAATATGCTTTAGTTTGGCAAGTCTACTTCGTTTTAATTGCATATGGTCTCAAACTTGAACCCTAGGTCTGAAAACCTTAGGAAAAATTTGAATTGAGTTTAGACTTCACAGATTTTATTTTCTTAGTTAGAAAACGCTTCCAGACTTCGGCCTGAACCCCATATTTATTCATGAGGAACAAGCCTTTTATATTAGGTGTTATATAAACACGTGTCAAAGACCCAGCATTATTCTTTATTGAGCTGCAAATAACATGTGCAGTTTGGAGTCAGTTTTTTTTATTTACTGATTGCTGCTGGCATGCTGATCCCCAAGCTGAATAGGCAAGAGGGGGTCTGCACTGAGGACAGCACACCAGCTTCCAACAAAGGGAAAAATGGCCAAAAAATACTCGTCTGCTTTCTTCCTCTTTCTTTTCTGCTCAGCATTCCTGGTTGAAAGAGAATGTGTATGAGGTACTTTCTTTAACAAGTAATTCCTTTAGGGTAAATATCCTTGTTTGGTGGTATGAGAAAGGAACCCAGAGTCTCAAGGAACCTGTGTCCCTTGACAGAGCTGAGAGAGAGGAGTTCACCACCTGTCTGCAAAGGCATTTGTCAGCAAGGGCATCCTTCCTGAGGTACTTCCTGCTGTAAAACCCTTCCAGTGTCTGGTTCCTGGGCTCACTGACCTTTCTTTTTGGTGGAGTTCCTGTTTTATACTCCAAGCATCTGGAACTCTGCCACAGTCCTGAATAGGAATGATTGCCTTCATAAGCAGATTTTGCAAATATAGGTCCTAGCCAGCATTGTCGACATTTTTCCTCAAAGAACAAGTAAAAAGTGCTAAAGCTGCACCTGGAATTTGAAAAAGAGACTTTGAATCTGACATAGAATTTCCTGGTGAAATATGGCTTGAAAATCCTCAGAATTTGGGCCCAATTTATAGCAAACCCAGAAGTTTCTCAGGAGAGATAGTTGTTGGTACTTATAAATCTAACTCTCAAAGTGCTTCTCATTTGCCATTTTTTCCTATTTATTTCAGATTTTTTTCCCAATCTGGAGTAGGCCAGTAGAATATATGCTGCTATAGTGCTTTCAGTACTAATTCTGCTAGTTAATGCTAGAATGCTAGTTAAACTTTTCTGTCTCAGCATAATGTTGTTGGCATTGATAATAAGCATAAATGAGGAAGTAGATGAGAGTTTTAAAACATCAGGTTTTAGAAATCGCAATGTAAACGTGTAATACACTGGATTAATCAAATGGATTTTTTATGCTGATTGTATTAACCTGTCTTCCAAAGGTAGATGGGATACCCTGGTCCCTGTCTTGGTAGTTTTATGGTTTTACATGATCTCTTACGTTTAACTTTTTACTCAGGGGGCAGTAATTAGTAATGTTGTTCCTTTGAAGGCTATCTCTGATCTCTTTCTGAGAGCATTTGGCACTATTTTTCGTACTGTCTTTTCAGGTAGTGTGCTTTTCTAAAAGGCAATTGGAAAAATTTTGCTGATTTCCCATTTATCACTTGTGCTGTAGTTGCCAGGAAATTAGATGGGTACTATGGACTTGTATAGTGCTTGATTTTTTTTTCCTTGGCTTTCCGTTGTATGATGATGTTTCCTATTCAAGTAATAAAGAGAGGAAGAAAATTCCAGGCTTTTTAAGATCACCCTCCTGTTCACTGGAAAGAGAAAAGGAAAATCTTCTGCACACATAGAAGTGAGTAGAGAATTTTCAGTACACCAAGTTCGTATTTTCTAATGCTTGCTTTTTAATCCTCAGTGAATTCCTGATTCAGAGCTTAGTGATGGGGAAAAACTTCTCTGTGGGTTCTTAAAGAGAAATTCTATTTCTGTTCCTGGAAAGGAGGTATTCAGTAGCCTGTTAAAAACTGACATTTCCTCTGCCACGTAGAGTTGGTTGGTTTGTTTAATAGAGCACTTAAGTGACTTTTTATGCATTGGGATTTTCTCCAGCATAGAAGATGATTTTGTTCAATTGGATTTTTAAACATTTGAAAATTGGAATAAGAAAGGCAGCATTGTTTAGGGCCCTGGCTGGGATTTTAAAAACAGGAACAACTCGTAGCATTCCTTATTAAATTTAATTAATTGCTGCTTGTGGGCAATATGGCTGAGTTATTGTTGCAGTGAGACCAATAACTAACATAATTTGGAGTTCTGTATGTTCAAACCTTAGTTAGAGCTTTGCCTAAGAGTAGTTTGATTATTTAATTTTAAAAAAAAAGTTGGTTTTTTTTTAATTTAAAAAGGGTATTGAAGTGCATCTCACTTGCAGATTTATAAAGCTTTTGGTGAAATAGGAACTATTGGCTAAATCTTCAGTAAGAATTTGAGTTTATTAGCAATTAAAAAAATCTTTATTATTTGGTACCTTCCTAATAGTGAGATACATGCCATTAATTTGATCTCAGTCTGTTTTCTGTTGCACAGATGTTCACATTACAAAAATCATTATTGTCTACTGGTAATCAGTGCTCCTACTGGAAAATCCAATATAGGAGTGGAAAACTAAATGGGTGTCTGAAGTCTCATCTTATTCTACAGACAGTCTTTCCAGTTGAGCAATAAAGGAGGCTGTGTGAAGAAAGGCACCTTTTGGTGCATCTGAGATGTCTGTTCATGGCTAAAGGGAATTCTCCAGCCTGGCCGTTCACTCGCTCAGCACCAAGCCTTTATGCGGTGAATAATTATTTTTAATGAATAGCACGGGGAGCCAAATCCTTATGACATAGTTATTTCTCAAGTGAGCTCAAAGTCTGTTTCCATAGTGAATATGAAGTTGTAATTTGTGATAGGAGTTTGAAGTAACATAGTTGTGCAAACCATTTTTTGCTCAGATTGAAACATGCCAAATGCTTTAGAAAGGTTTGCATTTGATTGTGAGAAAATAAAGCTTAGGAGTTCGTTGTGATCCTTGGCTGAAAACTGAGGTAAATATACACAGTGGTACCCTAAGTCGTAGTGTATTTAAGTATTGTGCTTGAAAATGCAAAAAAATGGAAAATCTACTGATTTCTTCAAGCTCTGTCCTCATTGTATAAGGCATAATGCTCTTGGGTTTACCTATAAAATTATGAAATGAATGTGGGTCCCCTAGGTAAAATTCTGCTCAGAGTGAAGTTATTAGTAAAATTCCCATTGAATGAGGTGAGGGCAGAATTTCACGGACACATGGGACACTTAAAATCCAGTGCAAGGTTAAAAAATAAACCAAACCCCTAATTCATATTGAAAAGCATGTAATGTCCGTCTCATAAACTTTACATCCTTATTAAAATAAAATATATTTACTCTTCTTCAAATGAAGTCACATCTCACTTCAGACAATACTACTAAGTTAAATCCGAGTTTTATAGAAATGAATGCTTACTATGTTCAATTATCAGTTGATTTTATTGATGATGCACTAATAAACACCCCTCCAGTTTGACAAACTATGTCTATTTATATCTCCTTTAAAAGGAATCAGTCTCTTGGCACAAAGAGACTGTTAATCCTAAATAGGTGAGCTCTTCATATTATCCCTGTTCAAGTAACCACATTTTGTAAAGCAAAGGCATTTCTTGTGCTTAGTCTTTAAGTGACTTGGCAACATAGATTTTTGGTTTTAGTTCACGTTATATGGTGACTCATAAAAAGACTTTTTAAACCAAAGTGTAGGTGCTGCCTTCGTTGGTTGTTTTGTTTTGATGAAGGAAGAGCTATCAGCCCTCATATTTGATGTAGAGGGGTTATCAAGGAGTGTAGCCCAACCTATCATTAAGACTGCAGCACTGAAAAGGTACCTTACAGCTTGTTCCTAAGCTCTGGACCTAAAAAACTCCATGGGACAAAACCTCTGCAGCCAGATGGCCCTGGGATCTTCACCTTCACAGTCACTACTATCTCAGAGAACATGAAAATCATGAATCCTTATTGCTCTTGAGAAGGACAGAGCAGTGGGGAGTGCTGCGTCCAGCTGGGACACAGCTGAGTTACCAGTATAGCTGGAACACCTGCTGGGGGAAGGGGAAAGGAGCTACTGTCCCAAAAATGGTCCCTGTGGTATCTGGGCCAAATCTGCAGAGACCTGTATGAGTACATGAAGAGGAGTGGAATCTGTGGATGGTGGGGGTGCAAGGATGTCCTGACTGCCTGTCCCCTCTGCTGAGTGCATGGCTGCTGCGAGGGCAGGGTGAGAAAGTCCTCATGGGTTCTCCCTCTGTTTTCTTAATGAAAGGCTTAAAACCATTTCTCATCCATAAGGAGAAACTAGAGAGGCTGAAGCTTTCTGAGGAAAGTGCAGCAGCTTGATCAGCTAACAAGGTTAGAAAGCAATGCTCATTATGATCATTTCTGCTGTTCATCACTGCTTGAGGAAATAGCTCTTACTGGGGATTGTCCTGTAGTTTTTGATAAAAGGCATTTTCCTTGGCTGTTACAAACCATTTTGGCTTGTTTTTTTTCCTCTCCGTTCTTGCCTTACCTTCATTTCTGCTACTCATTTCTTTCATAATTTATCTAAAACAGCTTTCCACAAACCCTGAGAGATCTTACCCTTCAAAGCTGAATTGTATTTCTTAACTCTCCTTCTCCGCCTGGAGAGCTGTCAGGAGGTGGTTTTACATTTGGAGCAAAGATGGCTTGTTTCACCTCAGCAAGTATTTTTAGTTAAGCATTTTCCCTCTAGGCGATTTCAGACGGTCTCTACTGGATCTTTAGTAACATACCCACTAGTATGTTTTATTTTAAGTTGTTATTTGTAGTTTTGCTATAATTTGGAGATAGCCAGAGGCTGTACCTTCTATAAGAAAAATATTTTCATCCTCCTTAACATGAAGGAACTTACTCCGTAAACTGCATTTGACTTAATGTCGTGAGCTTAAACACTAACCTGAAAGCTGCTAATCAGACCTCTGGTTTAAAACAACAAGGGCACAATTAACAAGTCAAATTTAGGTGGTAGCATAAAGTAGTTAGCAACTGGGTTTAGTGGAATCTGCCAGTGAACATTTGAATATGGATTTCCTCGTTGGTAAGTTGATTTCTTTAAGATTCCTTAGTTTTTCTCCCTCACGTTTGCTAAGAATTGCTTGCTTATGAACTCTAAAAGCCTGATCAATCAGTTTGTTAAAAATACGCCTAATAAAGTAGTGATTTTTCTTTCTGTGTGCCAAAGTTTATTTTTGGCCTTGCATTAGAAGCAAAGAGGGCTAGCAAGGCAACTTCTGCATTTTAATGACCTCCTATTTTCTGTTTCTGGCAGACCATAAGAGGTTTAAGAAATACTTTTGCTCCAGCCCATGTCCACTCATTGATCTGGCTGGAGTGGACAGTGCAGTAGGAGGCAAAGTCACTGTGAGTGACTTTGTTTGGCTTTTTTTGTGGCTTTGGTTGGTTTTTCACCTGTTTTTTGTCTGCTATAGCAGAGCTCTCTTATGACTAACCTCGTGAGAAGACAGCTTGTGGAGACAGAAAAGTATTTGCCCTTTCTCTTGACAAGCTGCGGAGGATCCTGTTTCCCCCACTTTTTCTAAGTAGAACAAATTCACATGTTGAAATTTTAAAATTTGTTGTCTTTGGTTAGTGGACTGCAGTAATTTTGTTGTCATGCCGACACCACGGAATCCTGACAACATCTATGCCTGCCTTCACCCTACAAGCAGGCAGAAGCTGTCAAGCCTGCATTATCTCCTACTCTTGTTCTGGGAGAGTGGAAGATTCAGTGCCTGCAAGGTGGTTGGTAACCATAGTGGTCTTGGTGAGAGCTCCTGAAAGTGCTCTGACAGTACTCTGGAGATTGTTTTACATCCACATCCATTGGGAGCAAAGAACTACCCTCTTGCCACATTAAATTAGTTTTAAAAATTCTTTTGCAAAGCCTTGTAATAGATTACATTAGTGTTACAATACGTTAGTGTTGTTCTTCATTCGTGTTTTTTTTTTTTCTGGGAAACATCTTTGGGGAAGCATCCTCCTCTGAGATTTGAAGATCTCCTTGAATGTCCCAACTAGACAGGAACAGGCTTTTAAACTCAGAGATTTCAAATCTTTCACATACATATTTTACACATACAAGGAAATGCATCAGATTTAATTGTAAACAGATCATGGACCCTCGGTGCGTGTTTGGATGGGTTGTGTGTGTGTTCATATAAGAATAATGTCTTGTAACTACCTTGCTTACTGCCTAGGATTTACACTCATATTCTTGGCATTCCTTTTTCTGTATTATTAATGAAAGTTTTAGCTATTAGGAGAAATGCTTCTTGTAGAAGTTTTCCAGGGAAGCTTTGCTATTCTTCAGGCTTCCAAAAATGAGATGGGAATGTGTGTGAACTATACACATGGATATACTGTAAAACAACTGTGTGTAATCTAACTACTGCTCTTTATTAAATATTTGCTATTGTATGATTGTTTTCAGCTGCATATTATTTCACATGTCTTTAACTTTTGGACTGAAGTTTTCCATGCTGGCTGCCTGCATTCCGGTGTGTTTTATTTTGGTCAAAATGGCTCCACGGTTTACAATAATGGGATTAATATAAAGCATGTTTTGCATTTGCGAAAAGGAAATACTCTGGCAGACTTTTTTTGAGAAACTTATGGTCCTTGCTTGTTTAGAAATTGGGCAGAAATTTGATTTTTGCTTCTTAACTTCCCAGTGCTACCAATAAATACTAGCAAAGCATTCCTTGTCTCACCTAAGTGTACCCAGATCTAACTGATGCAATAAAGAACTCCGTTAAAAGCCCCTGAGGGGGTACATAGTTCTCCTGTCTAAGCAGGGTTTGAACAGAGCTGTTAACTAAGATAGAGGCTGTTTTCTGAGGACAAGGAGATCAGGCATTCATATTTCATTTCTGAAAGCATTTTTATCCTGGATTGTGAGAAAAGCACAAATTGTGTAAAACAAATGCTGTGCTGGGGATCCTGGGAAGACACAGTCAATATGAAGGGTCTGAGCTTCTGGACTGCTGGGCTCCAGGAGCAGCAGGACTTGGGTTGTCTTGAGTTCTGCTGCAACACCTGTCAGTTTGATTAGCTTAGTGCATATTCCCAAATAGACTGAGGACGACATGATCATTTTTAGGAACATGATTTGAACATCTTAATAATGTTCTCTGTACTGTGTCTTCAGGAGTTTGATCAGAAAGAGAAATGTTTCATGACGCTTTCACCAACATGAGATTGATGTGACTCCACTGTTTGAAAGCATCAGAGCCCATAGAGAAATTTTGCAAAGCTTATCAGGCTCAAACTAGAAAAAGGCCACCTTTTTAGTTTTTTCTTTTTAATATCCTTGATTTTGTGTGTATTATTTTAATGTTACATTTTAGATAAACAGATTAAAATGTCTTAATTTTTTTGAATCAATTATCTACACTCTCTTGAGTATATAAGGATCCGGGTAGAAATAGAGGAAAAATTTCTTTGTATCTCTAAAATGATTTAGTGAGATTTTATAGCTAAAAATGAGTTAATATTCTGGCACCTCAATGGAGAATATCAATTACACATAATCATACTTAAGCAGTCATTTATTTGCTTAGGGAGTTGGGTTTTGGAAGTAATTGAGTAAATAAATTCTGTTCAGAGAATTTCTATGAAGAAATGGAAGTTTAAGTAATGCTTTTTACTGTTTAAGGAAAATGAAAAATGTTGTATGCCTTTGATGGTCCAGCAAACCCATATGTGCTTTCTGTCCCTTCTTGTACCCCTTTTGGGAGAAATCCAACGTGGTTAATGTGTTAGGTTGCAGCATTAAGGAAAAAAAAACAACACGGAAGAGTGTTAACAGCCAGTATTTGTTAACAAAGTGAAGCATGATTTGAAAAACACTTTGTGTGGTTGATTTGCTTGAAATAGTTTGTTTGCAGATTTAGGCCAAGATCTGACTGTTGGGCATCCTACAGGAATGCACCAGCCATGCACAGCAACAGGCATTAGGAAAATTCTGCCAAAAGCATTGCAGTGCTGCAGTGAGGGCTTCACCAAGTGCCTGGTGCTGTGTTACAGGCTGTGCTCCTCATCTAGGTGGACATCTTTGGGGAGGGCTCCAGAAACATCAGATCCCCACTGATGATGCCCCCATGGATCCCACCTGGAGGGAGCTGGGTGGAGTTGGGTGTCCCACCACTGGGTCTCACCAATGTTTCCCACCTGGGCACTGAGGCCAAGGAAGGGCTCACTGGCACAGCCACCAGCCTTGGGGAAGCTGACACAGAATTGACTCCAGGTAAAGTGGTTGTGTAGCCCTCAGGGGCCAACTAAGCCATCCCATTGTGGACCTTTATGCTCTTACAGGTGTGTTAGGGCATCCACCTGCACAGAGATTTTGTTAGAGAAGTGGGAAAGGACCTGAGGGATTATTGTGGTGCCGGAGAAAGTTGCTGGTCCTGGTCTGGCCTCTGCTGCCTGTGTGCTCCTCCATGTCTGTCTTCAAATCACTGAATCCACATCAGGTTCAGCTTTACTTATGGTATAAAGATTAGTGTAAGCTCTAAAGTATTTAAGTTGCCAGAGTACTGTATGAAACACTGGAGTTTGTTTAAAGGCTGAAACATTCCCTTGCTTGCCACGTGCCAAGTCCAGTATTGTTTTCTTAATTTCTGGTAGCCTCTGATTCTAGTGAGGAAATAGTAGCCCAGTCAAGGTCTGGTGCCTCGTGATTTAAGACAAGATTCTTTCATCAGTTTTAATAATGGGCTCTTAAAACACTATGGAAAATGAACTGGCAGAAGTTCTGGGAAAGAAACCTAGAGAACCACCACCACCCCCTTTATCATTCACTGAAAAAATAAAGTCTTGGACTGAGGAAAATGTTTTAAAATAAAACCGCCAAACTTGAATGAAATGAGCTGACGTAGGCAGTACAGTAATAGTGATAAAGTTTATAAAGCAAGTGTCTCTTATTAATGTGCTGCAAAGCACTCTAGAGATTCTCAGTGCTCAAATTAAGCTATAAAAGATAATAGAAGAGCATATAAAGTTTCTGCACAGTGAATGATTTCATGACAATGGCTTTGTTTGTTTTAATGATGTGAACAGAGGGCATTTGCCCAGCATCTTCAACATTCCCAAGGGGAATAGGTGCAGCAGTTACATTTTACAGTTTCACTGTCGTTACAGAGCTGTTTCACTGTGCAGCTCTATTAGAATATATTTCATAGATTGAAAGGAAGATTTGAAGTAAAAAGCTTCAGTAAGGAAACAAAACTGGAAGTTGATTTCTGCTATGATTCAGCTGGTTGGAGAAATAAATACATTTACTTACATTTGCATAATACATTTGAAAAACAGTTTAGGGCTGTGACTTTTAGTGACATCCATAATCACAGTGTAGTTCTCTGTGGACCACTGAGTGTTACAAGCAGTGATGTCTTACTGATGAGCTCATCCAAGGAGTCAAGAACCAGTTGGAAATAGGGAGAGATTCACCCTCCTCCATCTCAGATGATCTTTTTGCTTTCCCAAACCAAGTATAAGCAAATGGTTGTTGACAGTGCTGTGGCTGACAGCCACCTTGTGCTGTCCCCACCCCACCTTAACATCCATGCTTTCCTAGGGAGCTGGTGTAACAGGGAAGAAGGGAATTTTTTACCCAGCTAACTGGAATAACAGAGAAAAGTGTGGTTTTTATAAGTTAGGTTTGAGGTATTGCAAATAGATTTAAATTTGAATGCTGTCTGTTTAATTCCTGCTATTTTTGTAGGTCTCCTTTGCCTCTATTCCATTCACTTTCATGATAAAATTGATTTACTAATTGCAGCAAAACCACCTGGAGGAGGACTGCCTCATATTCTTGTGAGGTGACTTTTTCTTTTAGTGTCAATTAGTTTCCTCTTTAAGCAGAAAAATGTCTGCACTGATGACATAAAGTGCCCTAAAAGAGCATTTACTGCAGGTATGGTGTGCATCCAGGTCTTTGTACAAAGACATTTACACACAAGTGTGTACACAAATACACCGACAATTTCCAGAGACTTTTTGCTTAGCACTTAAAATGATGAGAGATTGTTGCAATTTGCTGACATATAAAAAGGCTGCAAGAAAGCTCTTCTGAATTGGGAGAAGGAATGTATTTTCATTCATTAAGAGGGAGAAAATAACTTTTTTTTTCCTGAAGTCACCACTTGTCAGACTGTTCATTTGCAGTGTTTTTTGCTTTTTTAATTTAGCAGATTTGTCTGGTTTTTTGAAGGAAGGATTAAAATAAAAGGAGGAAACTAAATCCCTTTCTCACTTGTAGGGGTGGAGGTTTATCACAGCTGTGAGTGCTGCTTAACTTCCCTATAAAATGCTCATGCGTTGCCCAACTTCTCTCATTTGTTTCAATTAAAATTTGGCGTTGTCAGTTCAGATTTGTTATAAGTGCAGTTTGGTGGTTTATATTATGCAGCTGAGAATGGAAGGCAAAGCATATGTGTGCAAAAAAGGCATTGAGTTGGAAACTGGAGTTGAACTACATTCAGTTTTTGCCAATGCTGCTTTTAAGTTTGTGCTATTTTAATAGTTTCCCAAAGTGATTGTGTTACTAAAAAGGTACCCCTCTGAACTGGAGTTTTTGATGTTTGCTTCTGGCTACAATGTAAATTTGGTTTTGTTATTTGTCAAAAATCCACATAGCTCTCTCTGCAAATGCATATTTGATAAATTTTTTCCTTGTGAGTTCTGTATGATTTTCATAAAAAAGCCCAGAGCCTTTTCTGAACTCTAAAATAAATGCGGAGCTTCAGTCATGTCATGAAGTCTCAACAGATAGAAAATAGGGGTTACATCGATGTATTTTGCTGTATAACATGATGCAAACAGTAGCAAAACCTTTGACTTTTAAAATTGTGAAGATATATGTGACTAAAAATGGCCCATTACCAATCCATAATGTATAGTGAATTAACATACCAGGGTTGGTCGGTTTGGTTTTGGTTCTGTCATCACAGTAGAGAACAGATATTGCACATCAGTTTGGTTGCTTTTTCTTGCATCTTGTTTAAGAACAAAGAACACCAACAAACAAGGAGTTTTAAGCTAGAAGAGATAAGAAAAATATGAGTGAGAAAAATATGTAGATAAATCAGGATCAGTCTTGTTAACTTATGCGTGTACTGGATAGCAAATTACTCCTTCCAAAAAATGGGACTCAGAAAATAATTCTTCCACTTGCTGTAGGAAGACAGACCTGATACAGTTCCTGTGGGGTTGTCCCTTCAGTGACAGTCGCCCTTAATGTATGTGTGCTGTCCCAGAAGATAGGAGGGCAGGCAGTGGTCCCTAGGACACGATGGGGATGTCCATGGTGTTGATATCGGAGATGGGGCGATGCAGTCAAGTCTGTACATCATTGCCAAACAGAAGATTCCAGTTTACCTGTGGGTTCTGGGATGACCATCCTCCTTCAGAAAGGTTTTCTGACACCTTCATGTTCCTTTAGCTCAGGGGTGCAAAGAAATTCTGCAGAGCCTTGCAGAAAGCGAGTGCCATTTGCAGGATCCGCATACAGCCCCACGGATTTTGCATTTAAGAGAATGCGAGGCACAGATATTTAGTTTGATGGTAATTAACTTTGAACAGTGTACTGAAGTATCTGGCACATTTAGAAGTGTTTTAAAATCGAGGTTTCAATTTGTTTCTGAGAAATTTTGTAGTTAACCCAGTTTCTGCTCTTGATGCATGAGTGACTGGGTACCATATGATGAACTGTGTTATATAAGATGCTCAAATTGTTGATCCAAAATTCTAGCTATTTAACTCTTCTGGGATCTTAGTGTTTCTTGTTTTATTTTTGTCCTGTTTTCTCTTTTCAGTATTTGAAGTGTTGATACGAAGCCCTTTTCTGCCAGCGCTGTTAGCAGAAAGAACTTATGTATACCCATCTGCCTGTTCTTTGGGCATGGGAATGGGTTGCACTATCAGGAGCTTTTAACTATGTGGTAGATTATTACAGGAGGGATTTTCCTGCTTTCCCCCCTGTTTCCTCTGTATAGGTTTGTTTCTTACTGCAGGACATAGTGCAGTAAGAATAATCAGCATCATTGATTCCAGCTGCTTCCTCAACAGAAAAACTACATTTTATTTGGATGAGCTTTGCTGTCTCCTGAATATTTTGAGAGGAAAACAAGCTTCTCCCTTTCTGTGAATCTCTCCCACCCAGATGTTCAGTTCTTTATTGTATTTTATTAATAAGTCCAATGCTTTCTTAGCTGTAGGGCTGCAATGCAGCTAGCAGATGCTTCTGTTAGAGCAAATTCCATGATATTGGAAGCCTAATTATCAAAGGCACAAAGTCAGACTCTCATTACATTTCCCACTTGTTTTAAAGGGGGGGGTGGTGGGGTGGAAAGGCAAAAAGTATTCTTTGTTTTTATAGTTAGACTGATGGTACATTAACAGCTGGGAAATACAAAGCTGCAGCTCCATGACTGAACAAGGGAGATAATGATTGTTCATCTGCAGAGATCATTATTTTCTTCTAATATGAGATTGCAGTGTTTCTGTTTGTGGCTGGGAAGCTTTAATTACAGTTCATAATTATTTATAAATTACAACTGTGTGGGCCCTTCCTGTAGGAATCTGTCTTTATTGCAGAGGGTTGTAGTGGTGGGGGAGAGGACTGACAGGTAGGCTTGAAATACTGCACATGTATTGCTCATGGACATTTGAAAGTAAAATTTGTGGGTTTGTACTTTAAAGGATACTGTGAAACAGAAAACAAAGTATGATATGCATGGATAGCATGAGAAGAGAACAGTTGAATGGGATGTTTGCCTGAGAAAAACAAGCCAGCCCAATTTTCCTAAATATAAAAATAGCAATTTTTGGGTTGTTTGGTGAACCTCCCCTCCCTGTTACTAAAGAAGGTGCTGTCAGTGTTGTTGGTAACACATTTCTTCAGTTCCATGCAGTTACAGACCTCGGTTGCATCCAGACACTGTACATGAGCATAGCAGGAATGATTTTAAAATACAACAAGGGTATGTTAAGATATATCGATTATTAAAAAACATTGAAAGAAAATAGATATGGCACTAGATCACACAAACACAAACAGGCTGTTCTTAATGAGTTGTTTGGTTTCGCCTGTTAAGATTAGGAATGCTTCATGAATTAAAGCTGAAGTGAACGAGTTGAAATTCTCTTGTATTTGTGCTAAGCAAGAACTTCTCGACTTGGGGAGTTTCACAGTTTTAACTGAGAACAGCGTTGCTTCCCATGCTTTATGCAGTTTGTTTATGTAAAAAGCTGTCCTTGAAGCACAGAAAAAAACAACCTCTATGCTTTTTTGTATGTTGAGTAATGGGAATTGGAGACAATGAACTGTGTGGTTTTCTGGGACATGAGATTTAGCTGATGACCTCAGGATACTGTTTCCCAGATGCACTTTTCAAGTGAATTTTTGTGAGTCTTGTGAGTAATTTACCACTAGATTTTTTTCATGAAGGCCAGACCTAAATCAGAATATGTATGGATGGTATTACCTGGAAATAAAGAATCATTGACCTCTAACTTATTTAAAAGGATTTATTTGGCATGATTTTACAGTGCTGATAGAGTTGGTTTGGATTTTGGCAGAATGCTATATTCTCTTGAGAGCAAAATCAAATCAATCAAAGCTCTGCTTTAGCTTTTTCTGTCTGTTTTACCAGTAACACTTCTGTTCCCTAAGCATTTTATAGCTCCTTATCCACAGGTAGAAGTTATATGTACTTTAGTGGCTGGATCTGAAGCCCAGAGAGATCAGGTAACATGCCCAGAAATAAGAAGTCCAATGTACCAAGTCCAAGAACAATACAAGAAATGCTAACCTGTTATTTCGTTCCTTTTCTCATTTATACATTGAAAGTTGGAGAAAAATGGTGTTGTTAGTTATAGCTAAGATTTGCTGAGGCAATTCCTTATGCCAAGACCATTGACTGTGGAGCTCAAAAGTCCACACAGTTAAAATGCAGAAAGAGCAATTTCTTCAGTGTTATTTGGATTATTGGGTAAAAAAGTGGAGTTTATCTTCCTTAGTCTGCCATGGGCAGACACACCATGGATGTAGGAGAAAGTTTTGCTTGGATATGGCTTCTGATACATGTTAATCTCATTGTTGTCTAGTGCCATTCAGAGGATAACATTCAAGTGGATGCTCTGGAAAGCAGAGCTGTGGGAGACCATGCTCAAGCAATGGTTTGGATCACTGGATTGTTCCATTAAGTTCAGAGCTCAGCCATAGCATAATGGTGGAGATGCAATTTAAACTTACCAGTTTTGTTAGATACTGGTCAAAATGGAGACCTGGTTTTAATGGAGGCAATCAGGAATTTAAAACTCTTATTACTTCATTTAGATTGTTGTAGTTTAGTGTGAAAATCAAAACTGGTAGAGTATGCATCAGCAAACCTCAGGGTTTTTCACTCATCAGAAATCTGGTGCCATTCTATAGGAGAAGTTTTAGGTATTTGTTATAACAAGGGTCCCTTCTGGATACAGTTGTACTCTTTTAAAGTTTTTTTGATCCTGGAAGTAAAGTGGATCTGTGCAGTCAGAAATAGTTGCACACTTTCTTTAGGCTAGGAGAGGCATACACATGAGACTGCACTGCACAGACTGCAGTTCCATTGCAGAATGCCTTCTGTGTCTTCTGTGCTGCTCCAAGTAGTGCTAGCAACACCCTGCTGCTGCTGTGCTCAGTGCTGTCAACATTTTCTTCAAACTGGATTTTTCTTGTCTGGATAAAGTTACGTTTGCGTTTCTTCATGCAGCTTGCAGATGATGTTGGCTCCTGAGACTCTGTCAATAAACCAGATGAAGTTTTGTGGCATGGCTTGATTCACAGGAAGCTAGAACTAGCTCTGTGTAGTAATGTGCATAAAATACTAGTGGACTTCCCTCTTACTTTCCTTGCCCTCTTGAAGAGCTGCTGCTCAGAGCAGATGGAAGTTAATTGCCCTGATACAGTGTTCCGGAGAGTTTGGACACTCTTATCAGTGTTTCTTCAAATAATATGGTGTCAGTTTATGCTAATTCAATTGTATTATTCATGTTTTACTCTTTAGAAAGAGGATTTTCTTTGATCATGGCCCAGGTGCACAGGGTCCTGTATCCTTCTTGGGACTGGCTGAGCACTCTCACTTCCCAGTGCTGTGCTGGCAGTAGTTTTATATTGCAAGACAGTAGTTTAATTCTCCAGCACCTTCCTCACCCCTGAGTGTCTCTTCAGCATCCGTTCATTTTTCATTACAGTTAGAACTGTTCTCTTCTGCATTTTACATTTGTCAAAATGAGCACTGCATTGTGCTTTTTCAATTGAACCAGGTGTTTTGAGAGAAATTGGAATAATTTCGGGTAACTCCTATTAACCCCTGAATTTTTAGATTCCCAACTATCTTTACTCCCTGTACTGCCATTTCATGTCGATAAGATGCTTGAGATTTTCACATGAGAGATACAGTCTTCTACATTTTCTTTCCAGAACAGAGTGCAGATATTTCTGCCTTCAGAAACAAAGTGCAGCTAGGCTAGACCCACACAACTCTGACTTTTTTGAGCCAAGCAGGTATGTGTGTTTATCTTTGTTGTGTGGAATAGGAGTTTTGCCTGCTCTAATCAATGCAGTGGGAGAAGCTGCTATCATCTGGGCAGCCTTTCTTTGTGGATGAGATGCCCTTGCCCCGAAAATGTTGTCAGTGGAGAGGGTAAGCCTGACATTGGATCTTCTGGGGGTGATGGGCATGCATGACATAATTGTAATTTGCTCCAGAAGAGAAGCACTTCCCATTTGCTTTTATTATGCAACAGAAATGCGCAGAGATGACAAATAACCGTGTGCTCCTGTTACACCTAAAAGCCTAAATAAAGAGCTTGGGGAGCTTGTGTTGGCTGGTGAAAAGCCAGGAACTTGGCAAATGGAGAGCTTGTAAACAACATGCAGTGCATGTGTCTGTGTGGTGGATCATTAGGATGAGGTGGAAGGGAGCAAGAAAAAAGATTTTGTTGTAGCAGGAATGGGTTTCTGTGGGAGGGGGGAAGGAGAGAAATGTGTCTCATCTTATGCTCAGCTCCACGCTGGTGATGGTCTGACAGCAGGTCAGCAGTGGCCATGAGTTCTCCTAAGGTGTCCTCTCCTTGCTCACGCATCCATTGTGGCATAACAGGGTTGAATGAGAAACTTCCCTGTCCTACTGCTGCTTGTCAGGGTGGTCAGGTTCTGCAGCTGTTGCTCACAGCCACAGTTTTTCCAGTGGTGTGCAGGTTTATAAATGCCCTTTGGATTGTAGCTGGATGTTGGATACTCGAAGTCTTGAGATTTGCAGAATTCCCATGGTTTCTGTCAACTGCTCATTTGTCAAACAAGTTACAGAAACACCAGTCAAAAACTTTTCATATTTTTTTTTTCAATCTGCTTAGTGTGATTTTTGCTTTTACCAGCCTTCTGCAAATTCAAATAGTGACCCTTTGTTCCTCTGGAAGCATACTGAGTCTGGAGTCTGCTCTTACTACCTTTTTGTTATTTTGGCAAACAAAATTCAGAGCTCAGGTTTTTCTTTGACTGGTCAGGTTCATAGAGCACCATGATGAATGATATCTCGTGGTAGATTCTGGTAATTATAGTTTTATTAAGTTCCAAAAATAAATAATGCAATCTTATTTGCACTGCAAAATACAGCTTGTACAATTTCTCCCAATAATTATCTCATCCAAATCCAGTAGCTTGTCATGGAGATCTTAGTAAAGTTTTCCACTGACTGCATTCTGTCAGGACAGCTATGGTTAAATGTATGACTCCTTAGTTTGTTTGCAGAGATAGAAAATAGAGGACTCGAATTATTTCACTTAACAAGATGAATTGAAGGGAATGTTGCGTGTTTGTTTGTGGATATTATCAGTTATTTATAGGATTTCTTTCCATGTGAAAGGGCTTCCCAAGGAAGTGGTCACAGCACCAAGCCTGCCTTAGTTCAAGAACTGTTTGGACAATGCTCTCAGACCCAGGGCGTGACTCTTGGGGATGGTGCTGTGCAGGGCCAGGAGTTGGACTCAGTCATTCTTCTTCCAACTTGGCATATCTCTGATTCTGTGAAATGCTACTTTCTATATGGTTACCAGAGGCTGTTTACTTCAGCATGAAGCTACCAGACAGACCAATGTTTTACCGTTGCATCAGTTTGTTGCTTCACTCCAGAAAGAAATAAACAGGAGGAGGAAGAGGAGAAGAAGTGTTTGTGCTAAAAGAGTCATCCTTTTTCTTTTAAACTGGATCTTGTCTGCAATGTTTTTTGCAGCATGTGCTGGTGTTTGGGATATATTTTGCTTTATAGAACATTTGCTTAATAGGCTAGAAAAAACATTGCTGGGGTTTGGCCATACAACCTCTTCTCAAGTCCTGTAAGACCACACCTCACTTTGGATGCCCTCCATTTGCCCCAATTTAGGGAGTTCTGTAACCAAAACAAAGCAAGAAGAAGCTTGGACACAATTCCTTGACAAGCTTAAGAGTATCTGATAAGATCTGTAGGAATATAACTGTGTATAACGTAACTTAACATAAAAACTCGTTTTGTAAGTCACTGAAATGCACCAAAAAAGTAAAATGCAACAGCTGTTTTAAAGGTCAGAACTGACCTATGCAAATATTGAAGATTGAAAGTAAAAACAAAGTTATGTGCGTGTATGATGTGTGTGTGAGGGAGAAAGATGTGCTTAGATGAACAAATTTTGAACATCTGGTTTTCTGCTTGATATGTGTATGGTCTCCTCTGAAAGTCACCTTGAGTTTTTTAAGTGGTCTTTGAGTTATGGAGCACGGCATTTCTCCAGAACCAGGATTTACTTAGCACTGGTGCAATGCTATCTTGAAAGGAGGACAAATTATAGTTAGGAGTAAATAAAATAAATCAGGATCACAGAGTAAAACATGGACATTACCACTGAAAAAGATTAGATGTAATTGCTAGATATTAATTTATTCACTTTAGAATCTCTATGAGAAGCAAAACCAAAGCCTGCAAAACTTGGTAAATCCAAAAGGAACTGGAGAAGTGAGCTATATGTGTGCACAAGAGCTTCATTTTAAATTGCTTTAGCAAGCTTTAAAATATATTTTGAAAAACCCAGTTTTATAAAAACAAAATGTTGGAAGTGTTTTTCTAGCCATACACTTCTTTAGAGAAATATCCGAGTTGCTTGCTGCCTTAACCTATGGGAAGCGTAGGCCTTACTTCAGCAAAGGGTTTAAGCATGTGGATAGTTCAGTACTTGTCTGGGTTTCAGTCAGAAGAGTTTTTCCCTTGGAGATGTGCTTAGATCTCCTGTGGAGCTGGAGTCCTGCTGCCAGCTCAGCCTGCTGTGTTTCTGTCCTCCTTTCATCCACGGAGCTGGTCCAAGCTCCTGCTGGCTCTGCCCCTGTTGGCACTGCCTTCTGCAGGGAGCACAGTGAGGGCAGGGCAGGGTGGCTCCAGCTCTCTCCCCTGTTACACTCCTTCACCTGAAAGCAAGAAATCCAAGCATGAGTCCTCCCTTGATTAATTTAATTCAAAGCATGGCTCACAGGCTGTTCAGTAACGTTCTTAAAAATGTAAATGCGTGGGTTTCTGTACAGATATTCCTGCTAGGAAATGTGTTATACACCTAAGTGAAATGCTGTCCTTTAGCATCCCAAAGGATGCCAAGGGCTGTCACAGGAAATGCTTCCCATGGCCATAGCCCGTCTGGCAACACATTGAGTGAGTTCCTAATGCCTGTGTGGGAACCAAAGCGTGGGGCCAGAGAAGCAGACTTTATATAGTGAAAGGAAATGGAAAAATCCCCTCTCCAAACCAAAAAAACCCAATTTGCAGCATTTACATGTCAGCCAGTGCTTTTGAGTTTTTCAAGATGTTACAGAAATATCAGTCTTGGAAAAAGCAGTATTTCACTTCTTCTTTCTGAACAAGTTCCTCCAGTCTTGTCCTGGCTGATTATTGCATAATACTTCATAAAATGTAGATATTAATGCAGGATTTAATTATACTCTTTACTTACTTTTCTTTCTCAGATTCTTTTTTACAGTGACCCTTCTGCATCTTTGAATGTTTAGAAAAGGGAAGTAACAGGTTTACTAGCTAAATATACCATGAGAACATGCAAGTCACCTAAGGTGTTAAATAGTCAAAATACTTTCTGTTTGCAATTTATGTGAGGTTCAGATGGTGGTGTCTTTCTCAGGACCAAATCTGAGAAAAGTAGAGAGGATGAAAACAAACAGATTTGATCTTTCTTCTTGGTATTCCATCACGTAAGTGCCTAGTAGCCGAAAATCCTTATAGCAAGGCTACATATTTATACAACACAATGGTTTGCTCTGGTTTGCTTCTGAGACTCATGTAACACTGCAGTGGATGAATGAAAGCAGAAGTGGAAGCAGAGTTCTTGTTGCTATTGGAAAGGAGGCAACAGATGGAGCAAAGAGAAAATTTCTAGTCTTTCTAGTCCACGTTTTCTCTTGCCACCTAATCGGCTTCCACTGGGGTTTCTGCAGGTTGTGAAAAAAGTACATCAAGATCACACCTTATTACAGTTCTATCAGTATTGTTTATTCTCTGTTTTTCAAATACGTATTTTCCCTTTTTGGGCCCTTAAGCTGGTTGTTTCAGCATTTCTGCACCACGCTGATGCAAAAGGAGAAACACGTGGCTTCACTGGAGTTGGCTGAGATGTACTGAAACGTGTCAGCAGAGGTCCTGACCCTTTCCATGCATGCAAACACGCCAGTGTGTTGGGAAACAAATACAAACCTCCTCCCTTTAAACATAAGCTCAGCTTTAGTGGAAAATTTCTGGATAATGTGAAGTACAATAGAAAGGTCGTAGCTCTGCGTGCTGTTTTAGGTGGAATTTGCAGTTTTCCAGATTTGCTGTGGTATCATTTGGGCTGCTTTGTCATCTTTACCTGGATGCGTTTGTAAAGAAACCTGGAGTCGTGTAAATGTGACTGATTAAAATCTGCCTAATGAAAATGATCATTAAATAGCCCACGTAGGAGAAGTGTTTTAGAAGCCCTGAACTTGGTTTTGAATTGTGACGAGGCCCAGCAAGTGCTGAGCAGTGCACAGACTTGCCCCAACAGTTCCTTACATCCTCCACCACCTCCGAGCTTATCTGGCATGGGAAAAGAGCACTTTTGCAGCGACAGAAAATGCTCACTTAGGGCAATCAAGAGATAACCAGCATCTGCTTTTACATGAGTCCTTAAGGATTTAAACCTGATGCAGTGCACTATCCTTTAAATATTAAGGTCTGAACGAACCCTCTAAGTGTTTCAGTGTCCTGTAATGTTAAAATTATATCTTTCTATCTGAAGAAGCAGTGGTTACTGGAAGTGCCTGTATTGTAACATTTCTTCAGCACTACTGGGCTCTTAACTAGTTCAGCAGAACTGTTGAAGATGTGGAGAATAATGATGCTTTTAATAAAATATTAATTTTTGCTAAAGTGGAAATATTTTATTCTTTTAAGAATTAGAAGTTTATTGTATCTAATACATAGATATAACAATAGGAGAATTTCCCTGGATGCTGAAGTATTACTGCACATCTCTCGAGCATCTCTAAGCTGCGAAATTAAAATGTTGAAAATAGAAACATAAAAATTTTGAATTTTTAAACTAAAATCAAAAGTTATAAGACTGAAAATATGAATGCAAATATGGGCCTGCTCTTATAAACACAGAGGAAACTCAGGCCTCTAGAGAAGAAGGTTGGGAAATGAGTGCAGCATCCACCTATAGTCATTATAGAATAATTAGCAGAACATTAAGACCCAAAAGAACTGTGTGCTGCTGTGTATGTATATTATACCTACTCAATTATATATATTTTAGAAAAAAAATAACCTCATATGAAATTGTCATTAGTCACACAGAGCACTTCAAAGGGTTGAAAAAGTATCTCAAGGACCTATATAATATTCAGGAATAATGGCTTTTTAAACACTGTTCTAAAAATTTTTATGCAGTGTTTTCTGATAAAATACATTACACAAGGGTTTTTTTCCTTCTCTCTTTTATTTTCTACTTTCTTCTTTATTAGGTTGAGATGTTTGGGTGAGAAATGGGGAAAACATCTTAAATCTGTTCTGTAACCTCATTTGATCTGAATGCAGATTACTAGATTTGAATACAAGTTACTGATGCTGTGTGTTGAGACAAAAACATGTGTTCTTCAGTAATAGTGGCATAACAAAAATCAGGGAAAAAAGCAACACTCTTGAGATTCATCTTTGCTAGCAGCTAGCTTTTATTGGCTGTGTTCTGAGGAAAATGACATTCATCAGGTGTCAGGCTCACTTGGTTTCAGTGGCACACTTGAGGAGAGATCCTTTTTGTGGTGGGTCCCTAATCAAGCCCTCAAGGCCCGGCTGACTGTACCGCAAGGAGCATGAGAACATTCTCTGCAGTTTTGGACTCTCTGGGGTATTCAGACTTATGTTTCAGGTGGAAGCTCATCTCTAGATCTTGCAGGTCAGTGTGAAGGGTGAGGTGAGGCAGGGGAGCAAGCAATGTGTTATTCCTGCCTCCTCCCTCGGCTGGGTCTCACACTGTTCTGCAAAGCTGCTGGGACTGCTGTACTCTGCAGGTGGACCTGGGGTCCAATCCAGTACTGCCAGCCCTGGCTAGACTCATTATCTAAAATCCATTAGTATGTCCTAAGATCATCACAGGTATATTTTCAACCTGCTTGTACCACTGTGCAGGGAGATAGCAAGCCAAGCATCATTACATGAGGAACAGGATGCTGGGGAGTGAGTGGCTTCTCCTCCAAGTCCTTGTTTCTTTCTTCCTTGTGTTTTAAAATAATCTTCTCCTTAAATGTGTGCCTGTCTGCTGCTCGCTTTCACCCCATCAAAGTAATTGTATTCTAGTCTTTAAAAGCTGCAGGTGGAACAACTGTAGTTTTCAGGGAGGTGCAAGTATCCGTGCTATGTAGAAGGATCAAGAAAAATGTAACCACCTTTCTGTTGTGCAGCCTGTGGGTGCCTCGCTGAATGTCTGAGGGCATCTGAATTGTATCATCTCTGTTACAACTGAGATTTTTAAAAGATAACTGACAGCAAGACATACAAAGTTTGGTAATCGACAGGAAGACAAAGGTTTTTAACCAGAGAAGACTGTAAGAATGGCATATATAGTGTTGGCACAGAGCTCTTTCTTTTCCTGCTCCAGAAAAGGAGGGAAGCAGCTATATGAAATGCTAATAATTTCACTGTGGTTTTGAATAGACTAGACTTGAGAGCCTTGAGTATTTTTCCTTTTCTCTTTTAACTGCAATTTTGTTATTGTATTGCTGCCCCCATCTCTGCTAAATATGGCTTTTGAAATGTAAATCATATCATGTTCTCAGAGATGCATATGACACCCTCAGCACTGTTCCTCTTTGCACTTCAAAGAGCTGTGTGGTCACACTTTGCATCTCAGCAAAATCGCAAGATTTGCCTTCTGAAGATCTCCTTTAATGTGTACAATCAATCCCTGATAATGTATTTTGGGTTTTTGTTCCCTGGAGTCTGTTAATTTTAGTGTTGCTACAGGTCATCAGGAAACATAATCTCTTCTTTTTTAATTTCTCAGTGAGCGTGCCTGAGGAGAGAGGAACACAAGAGAGGAGAGACAATTGAACATCACCATTGGCCGAGACCTGAAAAAATGGTGCTGCATGAACACAGGATTAGAACTTAATTGTAAAAGGGAAGGGAAGTCTTGACAGGTGATTTGCTTCATTTCCACATTCATCATGGCACAAATCCTCTGGCTGGCTGGTTGATGGGACTGTCCAACACCTCTGCTTAGGTTCAGTGCAAAATCCCTTCTGCTTACACATCGAAAGACCTGGTAACAGGTGGGAACTGGATGGTGCCAAATACAGGAATGGAAAGAGAAATGGACTCTGAGGAGCTAAGATGGAAGTGACTTGACAGCAACAAGCTCAGCAGTTGTCTCCAGTAAGGACAGGTTGAGTTGGGAATCTCAAGCTTCGCTGGAAGAGCAGTATGCAGGAAGCTGGTTTTCAGGCCACAAATGCTTTCACAGGTAAGGATTTCTCTTCTAGTTCGGCTCATTGTCTTGGGACAGTTTGCTGGAGTTTAGGAAATCAATTTAATAGGTCCTGACTGTCATTAGCATTGTGTAGTACTTTCAGTTTAAATAGTATTTTAAAACAATTCAATTGTAGACCAGTTCAACACTTGTATTAGCAGTGAGGAACAGAGTTACCCGTGTTTCAGCCTTCAGAAATGGATGGCCATGAGCCTTGGGGAAGGTTTATCTCAGCTTTCCTCATTAATGTACTCATTAACAGCTTAACCGTGAGTGGTCTCTTGGGTCAGTATAAAATGTAGTTTGTAAAGTTGCTGTTGTGCTCAACACAGGAGTTTGGTGAGGCTGCAGGAAGGATATGGTTCATATCAGGAGGCTTCTCAGACTTATCTTGTCTGCTGGAGCACATCTCTGGGCAGAACTTGCCAGGTATCTTCTCTTTGTACTCCTGTCTGCACTGCTGACCTGCTGGAATGCTTGAGCAGCCTAAACTGGAGGGTTTAAATGGTAACTGCATCACCTCAGTCTTGTCTATTTCTCTGTAGATGGATTGAAAATAATGTAACGAGAAAGAGGATGCCACGGTGGTGTGACTTTCTGAGGAAAGCTCCCTCTAGTGTAAAGTCTGTTGGAGTTCATATTGTGCTTTCCCTGTATGGGATGGTTCCGGATTTTAGAGGCGGGAGGAGGAAAAGGGAATGAGCAGATCCTGCTGCTTTGTTTCCATATCTGCCAGCCAGCTGAGATGCAGTGAGAAATGCACAGAAAATCAAATGGATATTGCTCTTTTTTAGTAGGTCTAGATAATGGAGTAGTACCACAGTGAAACTAGTGATATGCAAGACATTTATTTTTCTAATATAAAATATTTGCCTTTAAAAGGGGTTTTGGCTGCAGTGGGGTGTGATTCTATGTCCAGCTGTCTGCACTAGCACATGGTTTGGAGTGGAGGTGCAGCTCTGAACTGTCTCCATTGTGTTGCATTGCTTTGATTTACAGCACGGTTTCTGTGCGTGTCAGTGAGACATGTCCTGAAGGAGAGGAAACAGGAAGCTCTCCTCCACCTGTGCTCCAGTGCTGATGGGAGATGTGAAGTCTGGGACAACTGCAGGGCTCTCCTTTCTCTGTCTAGCCAGCAGCACACTTCTAAAGCTCCCCACTGCTGTTCTTATCCTGTTTGTCCTCACTGATCTCTGACAGTCCTCTTTCCAAGGAGTTTTTGTCACTCTTTTGCTTTCCACCAAAATTCCAACTGTGAGGATATCTGCTCTCCTCCTTACCCTGGCTCTCTCCTTTGCTGGAAACCCTATTACTTCTAACACCTTTGCAATATTATGTTATTTTCTGTCCAGTTTTACACTCTTCTGCTATCCCTTAGCTCTCAGATGTTGGCACTGTGACCTGGGTGCTTGGGCAGGGATGTGTTAGAAAGCTGGTAACCTCATGACTACTTGCTGGAAGGAAAAAACCTGGCAAAAAGAGCTGCATAAAATGCAGAGAGATGAAATTGGGGCTCCTGGAAACCCAGGACAACAGTCAGACTGTGTTGATGATCCAGTAGATTCAGACCTATTCTGGAGACTTAATGGCGTGAAGGCTGCTTGGCCTCCTGTAAGAAATTCTTATATTTCTTTGGAATTGCCCTTAGGTAAAGATGTTAATCAACATATTCAAATCTTGACAGCTAAAGAATTATTAAACATTAAAGTGTGCCGTACATTCTTGTTAAAGAAATGGATAGAATTATATTTTCTTTGTGTGAGGAGAAAACTTCAAAGTTGTGTCAAATTGATATCTATATTTGCTTTTTGGAGATCTTTCTTGTTCCTTTTTAGATTTATATGATGTACTCAGCAGTAATAAACAGTGGGTATGTATTTCTCAGAGAAATCCACTGGATTGTGTTATGCTAATGTAAGGGTTGCAATAAAAACGTAATGGCAGGTGCATATGGTTGCTCCTCTGATCCTTGCTGTAGTGCTCCTTTTGTTTTGTTGGAGTGCCAGTTTAGCTGTAGGAGAGAACAATATTTGCTAGCAGCAGAGGGGGCATGGCCACATGAGAAGGGAGCTAATTTGTACAAAAAAGCTTTGATATCTGAGGCATGTGAGGTGTCAACACTGAATCCAACCATGCTAAATGATTGCAGCTATTGCAACAAACAGGTGATCATTTCAATTTACAGCTGACCAGAGTGCTGGCAAAAAGAATCATGGGTGGACAGTGCCTCTTTGTAGCCACCTTCAGAGTATTTCCTAAACCTCCTTTCCACTTTGCTAATTGCTGTGACTTGGAAAGGCTTACAGGTATGGCTAGGAGATATTTTGATCCTGTCTATATGCTCATTTTACTGGTACTGATGCCAAAGACTCCTTTTTCTGCAGATGGCTCTTGTCCCAAGAGATTGGCTCACACAATTATTTTATCATGCATTACCAAACAATAGCAAATGTTTAGAATCTTTTCACTTTATGGGGCTAAATACTAAATTCAGTAGATGATGTAGGTAGAATAGGTTCAGGATTACAGAATGTAGAAAGAGCAGTGGAAGTGCTCCTAGGCTTCATTAGGAAAGAGTTGCTGAGCCTTGATGGTAAAATGCGATTTGAACAAAGGTAGCAATTGGGAAAGAGCGATCCTATCGTTCTTCAGAAGGTGAGAAGAGAGAACTTGAGAATAAAAGCAATAGTATGCAAGAAAGTAGATTGCATTGAGCTCATAGGTAACGTTTCTTGGGATACAAACCTGAGAAATTTTGGCAATTTTTAAAGGAAATAACTTTTCCTTTCCCAGTCGTAAAAGCCCAAATGAGTATTAAAAGCCCAAATGAAAGGCATTCCAGTAAAAAAGCGTGAGAAGAGACAAAATTGTATGATCTGATAATTGAGGACTCATACAGAGGGTGGAAACTCGATATGTTACTGGAGATGAAGTAAAAGAAGATGAGAAAAATGTGAGGGTCAAATCAGACAGGCCAGTTGACAGAACAAGGTACAACTCATAAAGGGCATGGTAGCAAAGAGACACATTACATTCTCACTATAATCAGAGGGAGACTGGGTTTCTGGGCTGCTAGTTGAGAGGGAATTTCAAAACTCATGAGCTGATGGTGCAGAGAGGACTGTGTAGTTCATGTAATTTTTTGCATCATTCTTTGCCTAAAAGGGTGATATGTAATCAAGAGGTGGGAAAAGAACTGCCACCTTGAGAAAGGTAAGGATTCTAACTAGAGCAGGAAAAGAACAGATTATAAATAATGAGATAGGATAGTGTTTTAGAACAAACTGGAGCTTATTAAATTATCTCTTCAACATAGGGTGAAACAATGTCTGAACAACTAGTGGCTACACTGGAGAACATTTGGAGCACTGTTTAGGTTCACAGAATCTGTGAAAGATCAAACACTGCACCTCCATATAAACTCTTCTGGGTCCTTCCCTGTCCCCTTTGAAGTAGCTAGCTTATCTTAAATTCTTGGGGAGAAAATGTTTGAATCAAAGAGTCAACTGAATTTTTTAATAATTAGCCTGTAGATAATAACATGATAAATTAATTTGCATGGGTTTTTTTCCTCAGAAGATACCTTGTCAGTAGAGCTTAATTTTCCTGTAAGTAGAGAAATAATATATTTTGATTTTTGGAAGTCTTTTCACCTTCTCGTAAACAAGGGGGCACAATGGACTAGAAGGTGGGTACACAATTGGCTGGAAAGCTCTTCTCAGAATAATTACTAGTGATTCACAGTCAAACTGGAAGGATCTGTCAAATGGGATTCTGCCCTGGATTGCCAGAAAATATTCAATATTTTAATTAATGATTTGGATGATAGAATCTGCATGCAAAATTTCCAGACGACACCAACCAGGGGGAGGATGTAAACCCTCTGAGCACAGGATTAGAATTCAAAATTAATGTGGTATATTGGAGAACTGATCTGAAATAAATATGATGCAGTTCATCAAGGACAAGTTCTAAATTGCGGTTCGACAGGAATAATCAGCTGTGCAAATCAAAATGTAGAATAACTGGTGAGACACCAGGTCTGCAGAAAGCAGATGGGCAGTTTCAAGAATTCAGAAAATGCTTATGAATCAACAATCCTATGCCATGAATATTATGGTAGAATATATGGACAGGAGTCTGCCTGCAAAATAATTTTTCCACTCTACTTGGCGTTTGTATGGCTGGAGTACTATTTCTGCTCTGAGCAGTGCTCTGTTGGACGCATCCAGAGAAGAGCAGAATGGATGGCCAGAGGTCTAGACAACATGACCCTTGGGAACTGAAAAAAGGGTGTTTTTCGGACTAGAGCAGTAAGTCTCAAATTCTGTGAAGATTTTTTTTTTCCTAGGTTCCCAGAAGCAGTGCAGATTTGTGTCAGGGCATGTCTGGTGCATTGAGCTACGTGACAAGAGGTGGCTGTGACAGAGCAGTGCTTTGGTGTGACGGTCAGAAGGACCTCCTTGCTTGCACACAAAGTTCTGCACCTTCTGCATTGGCCATTCTCAGTGCCATGCCAGTGCTGGGATAACAGTGGTGGGGATTGTGGACAGCCAAGATGTGTTTTAAAATCAGCTTCTCTCCTTACTAGTGCGTGTTTTGAGTGATGGTTTTGGAGAACAGTGTGATTCTGAAGTCAGCTCCCCATCACTGGGGTGTGTGTGGCACAGGACACTCCAGGATCATCAAAGAGTAATGGGAACACTGTGAGATGGATTAGGAATCAGTGTATGAAGCCTCCTGACCTTGCAAGGTCAGTTTAGGTTCATCACAATTTTATTAACTCCATCTCAGCACCAGCTCTGTCAGACCTGGGCTGACTTGGAGGCATTCCTGCCCTGTGACCCTCAGCACTGCTAGAGGGATTATTAGCTCTGGCACTGGGGAAACCAGAATAAATAGTAAGAGGTTGTTCTGTGCAGTGGGCCCCTGCCCTTCAGTCTAGCGCTGACTTTTCCTGTCATCTCCTGATCCCATTCTGTCATAGCTGCATATCTTCTCCCTCACACCTTTCCCTGGGAAAGTGATGGCACCCTCAAATCTTTCCCTAATCCCTCACAGCCTTCTGTCTGAAAGTCATTGTCACTGAAGCTTGACCTTGGGCCACATCCAGAGAGACCAGGTAACTCCCAATGAGCAACTCCTCAGCTTGGCTGGTACTCCCACAGGCCCTGCTTTAGCAGTGAAACAGAATTCATCTATTCCAAGATCCTCATGCTCATAGAAACACAACTTGGTGGAGCTTCTCCAGTCTCCCCATCTCTGGGCTGTATTTCCTGGCATGCTGGACTTCTGCTGCATTTCTTGTCCTGTGTTTCATGCTGTCCCAGCCTCTCTTTGCCTCTTCTCCACATCCACATCCAGTCTCTCTGTTGAGGCTCCTTCATCCCTCCCCATTTGTACATTTGGTTTCACTTCCCTTCCAAATTCCCTACCCTTCTGGTAATCTTCCTGCTTTTCACTGCTTTCCTTCACCTTTGTTTTCAGACCTCTCACACTTCCTGACTGACTAACTGCAACCTAATTGCAGGTTGTGTAAGAGCCTCTTCCCATCTTTTCTAGACTCAACCCTTCCCCTCTCTCTCTGTCTGCCCTTCTCTGGAGCGAGTACCTTTCCCCGCTTTACATCTCGTCCATAGTGGCTTCTGCTGGTTTGTGTGGGACCTTTCCTTGCAGGAAGGCAATCTGAGAGGCTGCCATCCAGTTTGGCTTCTCTCCCTGCATCTTGTTTTGCTTAACTGCTGGCATTTTGGGTGGACATGTCTCTGGTACAGGGGGGACAGTGCCAGAATAGGTAAGCTCCTTGAGAGGACTACTTGGGAGCACTAAATTGCTCCAGAAGAGTGCATATGACCTACTTGGCCATTTTGCATTTAGGGAATTGGAGAGTGAGGGAAGATGTGATAACCATTAAAAAATATATGGAAATTTCATGTAAAGAGTAAAGTAATAGAAACTGTTTTCCAGTTCTGCTGAGGATGGAGCACAAAGTAACAGTCAAGCTTACTGTAGTGGAGAGATTGAGGTTAGACATTAGGAAAATCTTTCTAATGGTAAGGATAGTTAAGGACTGCAGCCGATTGCCTAGGGAGGTTGCAAAGTCTCTGTCACTGAAGGTTTTTAAGAACAAGTTGGACAAATATCTGTCAGGAATGGTTTATGTATAGTTGATTTTGCCCTGGGGCAGGGGAATGGACTTCATGAGAGCACTTCCAGCCTTACTTTTCTGTGATGCTCTTATTGCTGGTTCCCTGGATAATAAATGTACATTTTTAAAGTTAGTAACCCACCTATACTACTCTATCATCTCAGTGTTTAAGTAGATTCTGTTGAGCTCTTGGAATAATTGATAAAATATAGATTAGGAGTCGTGGGTGTTTAAAGTATTAACTCTCCTTTTGCTGGAGTATTACTCTACTGCTTTCCTTATAGCCTGGCCTTCTTTAGACTTCTTATTTTTGGGGGGTATGACATGTTTCTATGTCTGTGCAACTTGTATAGAAATATTTTCATGTTACAGAAATGCTGCATCCATTCTTCCGTTTCACAGTATGCATGTATTTTAAGAAACACTTTTGCCACTCTTAGATAGTAAGCATATTTAAAAGGTAATTTTAAAGAATAACCAAAAATAGGGCAAAGCCAAATCAACAATCCCTTGAGGCTGTTTTCTTCGTTGAGAGCAAAACTGATATGTAACTGGTATATCTACTGCTGAAGATAGCCTTCTTCCTCAGAATTATAATTGAGGCTCAATGTAAAATAGCAAAACAGGTTTGAAATGTCTTCTATTAAGTATATGGTGTAATTAATATTGAAAACAGTTGAAAATTCATTTATACATTAATACAGATCTCCCACATTGCTGCTGTCGTTATTTGCATGATTTTCAAGTACAGATAAACATTTCATTTAGAAATGCAGCTTGAATATGTAGCAGAGAACTCTCACCCCCCCTCTGTTCCAGTTTTGTTTTCTTCTGCTTCATGGAACTGGTCTGGGCTTACTAAAACGTCTGCAATTTTCAAAACAACTGCATTCTTATTTTATGAATTTTCGAGGTTACTATGTCACTCACATACAATTCTGACTTTCTCTTACTTCTTGGAAGAAACAGATTGCTTTTTGCAATGCCCTTCACTCAGCACACAGATAGTAACAGATCACGTTCCATTGTATTCCTTAGATATTTTATTTAGGGTAAGCAATTTCTGAAGTATAGATAGTATTTTCAGCAAAAATACATGGAAGAAGGTATAACCTTAGTCTCTAAGTGTTTGCCATCTAAATACGTTCCATTCAGTAGCATTCAGCAGTACTGTTTTAAGCATAGTATTGCATTGTTTGGGAGTCTCATCTTCAGGGTTAAAAACTTCAATAGAATTATGGAAGAGTGTGAAACTGAGTTTGAGAGCATTGTTGCCACCTGAGAGTGATAGATTTTGGTCACAATCCAGTTCTTCTGTTGTCCTCATGATCAGTGATTAGAACAAAAATGCTTTCTGCTTCAGGTTTTCCTTCAAACCTAGAAGGCTGGCTTTTAAGTTTTGATCCCAAACTTTATGTAGGTGAAACATTGTGTTTTCTTCTTTGTTTTCTTTTACCTCAAGAAAATGGGTAGTTCTCAAAAATGTCTGGTTGGAGGACTGCAAACTGGTTGGTTTAATCTTCAGCTGGCCAGGTACTGCCTTTGCTTCTTGAACTGTGGTAATCCTTAAGGAAATAGAGGGGCATGTCACACCAAGGGTTGGGCCAAGGATTTCGCATTTTAGATGCTTCTCCTTTCAAATCTGTATTGAACTGGGATACAAGACCTCCTTCCCTGTTTGCTTGTTTCAGTGAGGTACTATATCCTTTTCTACTTGCTAAGGGGGACATTTTGGGTGACAGTCACTACAAGAAGGTGGCCTTGCCATGTGAAATCAGCTGGAGCTCAATGAATGGCAGTCAAAAAAAGGCAAGAAAATAAGCCAAAAAGACTGCAGAAGAAGTGCCCTGTGAAGCAACTTGAGGGTCACTGGATTTGGAAAAGGATCCTCCACAGACCTGGAATCACAAACTACTGCATCGTATCAAGCAATATCCTACTTGCTCTGATCTGGGAATAGTTTAAAAATTACTTTAAATTAGATTTTCATTCATATTTGATTTAATTTAAATTCCATTTAGATGTTCTTTAATTTTCAGTCTAGGTGTAGATTTGGGTACATGAGCGTGGGTGTCTTGTTCTTCTGACAATCCAGAGTCAAATGAAAAGCAGTGATTTGCACACCAGGGCCAAAGAAGGTTCAAATTGAGAGGAACATCATGGCCAATGTTATTATTAAGATTATTTTATGGAATAGTGTATTGCTGGAAATGGCAAACTTCTTCCCAAAGTGGGAGGAAATGCTGCAGCATGTTCATAGAGGATGTTAAGCCTGGATCCTCACCTTTGATAACCATTTTTAGCAGATGACATTCAGCTGTAGCATTGCCATTTGCAAAGCTGACGGTTCTTTGGAAATGCCCATCTGCCATTTCTCATTTCTTAATAGTACATGTCACGGTGCCTTCGTGTGGTACAACTTAGTCAGCCAAATGGCCAATTCCAGACTGAATATGACAATAAATTTAGCTGTAAATATGCTATGTTTCAGTGTTTAATCATAATAAAAAGGCAGACTCTTTGAAAGGCAAAAATGCATGCATAGTCCCTCAAGTAAAACTCAGAAAAGAAAAAGTGGTGAAATAGTCATTCCTTCTAATTAATTAGGTGGACTGCTTTTGGTTTTTTGTGTTTGATTTTGCTGTTTTGGGTTTTTTTGGGGGGGAAAGAGGCAGTCTGGCCGTGGCTGGCTGAGGGAATTTTAACTGCTGAAAAGACCTTTTACCTTTTGCTGCTGGTGGTCTCCAGCAATGGAAGCAGGGCCACCTCCTTGTCGTGGAGCACCAGCGTGAGGCAGGCTGGATATGCATTTTGTACAGACTTAAAAGTGCTGAGAGAGGAAGCCTAACCCCCAAATCAATGCAAAGCTACTGAAGCACTTGACTGTGCCCTGTTGGAAGCTGAAGAGATACAGTGGCTAAGTGGAAACAAAAGTGTTGTTAGAGAAAACCTAATTTTATTCATGTAAAAATGGTGCGGGATATTCCCGTGCACTTGTCTTGAGGCGAGGTGAAGTTTTGGTCTGAGGTTTTGCTGTTTGGTTTTTCTGTAATGTCAAGCCGGCCCAATTGGCTTGATATTGGCCCAATTGGCTTGATATTCTCTCAGTTTTCTTTTAGCATAAAATGAATAGTGTGGATTAGTGTTACGTTTCTTTGCTCTGTGCTGTAGCAATGCCTTTACTGCAGTCTGGGTAAACAGAGAAGTGAAAGTATTTGACACTGAAGGATAAATGTGGTGGAAAAGCCTAAAAGTTACTGAGGAGAAGGTCCATATTTAATGCTACATTCACTTCTCTGATATTTACAACCTTTTGCTTCTTAGCAAGAGAGGCCAGGAGGCGTGGGTATTAGCTTCCTTGCTAGGTTTGGGTTTTGTGGGTGGGCACAAAACCCTCGGAGTACAAAAAGGCTCCCTCTGAGCTTTTCCATGAAGGTGTGTGTTCTGGTGCCCATATGGGCTGCATCTCCCATCCTGGGGCTTGGCTTTCTGAGCAGCAGCTCCTCGTTAGGGAGCAGCCTGGATCCACCCAGGCGTGCGCTCCACGCTGTGCCTCTCTCAGGGTTTCTCCCTGCAGGCTGCCCCAGCCTCTGTTCCAAACCCTGTCTGGAGGGATACTCACACCCTTTTGAATTTCTACTCAGCCCTCGGCAACAGTGAATAACCAAAATGTTCAGTTTCTAGTGAGACCATTACTTGCTAACACAGTGTAGCCTTCAAGCCCTTCCAGCCTCTTCCAAACACCCAAAGACACTCATTCCCCTGTGAGAATATGTCACAGCACTCTGATGGAGCTGTAATAACACTGCTGTTGTCTGATACCCATCTTTTCCAAGGCTGTGCTTGTGCTGATTTCTCAACCAAGGAGGCTTCAAGCAGGTGGGCTTTGACAGTATCTGGAGCCCAGAGACTTGGAGTTTGATAGCAAACCAAAATTCCTCTGTATCATTTAAATCCTTTCCATTAGAATCTATTGTGATCACCCCACTATCATTTGCCTGTAAAACTTACCCAGTAGTATGGCCTGCTGAATCCTCAAACTTTCTTTGAAAGCCATGAAGATGAGTTTCCCAGGGGTTTAAGCAGATGTATCAGTACATGGATGGCAAGCTGGGACACTCTCCCTGTTCTTCACAGTCACAGGTCTGTCTTCATGCTCTCTCATGCCAGGATTAACAATCTGTTAGCAGTGGAGAACAGACTGAGCAGTATGTCTTTTGTGTATTGTGGGGTTTGATTTTTTTTCCTTAAAAATTTCTGTCCTGTTGTGTTCTTGTCTTTCTCACTTTCTTCACTAGAAAATCGCTCCCTTCTGATTTAAGGGCAAGAATAGAGGAAGCTTTGTTTGAGTTGTGAGGAGTTAACAATGAAGAGTTTTCATGATGGAAATGCCCAAGAAGAATCCTACTCTACAGCCAGCATCTAAGCAGCACCTTCAATCCATGCCTCTGAAGATAGATTTGTCTCTGTTGTTAGTGGGTAAAATAACTCCTTTCAATGCCATTTGAATGGCTCACAGTGCTGGATGCCTGTGTTGCAGGTGTACATATGCTGAGGTGGTGGTAGGTAGACTCAGGACAAGGTAATGGCTTCAGAAAAGCCTGGAAGACTGGCTTGCTTATGAATTGTTTGAGAATCGTCTGTTTATCCTGGAGGCTCAGACTATACAAACCAGTAATTTATACTGTCTGAAGATGGATTCACAGCCTGGCTGTGCACTCAGTCAGTCCTTGATTTAAACGAAAAAATTGGAATTTGGGCATGAGTCTCCATTTTTCCTCTTTCTGATCTTTATTATTCTTGATTTGTTTATCTCAAAAGAAATACTTTCAGGATATTATCTGCTTGCAGTTGCTCAGAGCAAGAATTTGAAGAGACACATGACCTGCCAGAACAATGCAAGAGTAAGTTCAGGAAAGCCTCACTCTTCTTAACTCAGGAAGTAGGTGACATCTGTAAACTGAAGATACTTCTTTTTTATACTTCTTTTTTTTTTTTTTTTCTGTATCTATCATAACTTTTGTGCCCAAACCACTGTGTTTATATGAATTGTTGGAGAGTTTCTGCCTAATAAAAGAAGAAGGTATAAGCCCAAACAAGAAAGGCGACAAGTATGGTTCTTGAAGATGTTTTATTCAGTGTCTTCTTTAGTGTATGCATGGAGAAAGTGCCATAGCATTCACTCAGTGGCTTTTGTACAATCTTTGAAGCATGTTCACTGCTTTAAAACCATGTTATTCTACTTTTTGATATAAACAAGATAATGTTCTGTCATGCATATGAGTCCTGCTTGTAGGGATCGGTGTTGCACCAGAGAACCTTCAGCTGAGATGAGGACCTTGCTGTGCCAAAAAAGTGAAAGGCAGCTCCTTTTGAAACCTCAGCATCTAAAAAGGACAAGATTGAAGCAGAAAGAAAAAATATTGCTGTCCAGTGTTTACAGACAGGCAACAGAGACACAGATGCAGTACTGATGTGGAGTGAGTCAGTAGCTTGGCAGACCTGAGGACTAAAGCTACAGCCTCTGAATTTAAACCCAGTATGAAGGGTGAGGTTATACCCAAAAGTACTAATGTACCTAATGCACTATTTGATCATATTTTCTCTGATGTATCTTTGTGCTTTTACTTGCTGCTATGAGGTGAACATAGATCAGTAGGATTTCTTGTGGAAACTTCAGGCTTGCTTTATGCCAGCAGTGTTGGAAATAATTTCTCTGAAGAAGAATTATAGCTCTCCATGAAATATGAGACACAAAACCCTTCTCATCTGCAAGTATTAATTGTGCATTGGGAAGAAAGGAGTGCTGGGATACCAGACTGCTCAAAGTATATGGGATATTACTTATAGGCTTAAAAAAAAGATCTGTCATTGAATTGCCAACTACAGAGTAGGATTATTGAAATTTATGAGAAAAAAAATTTAGTGAGATGAATGCAAATAAAGCTGTCCATATTAGTGTCACTTCTTTTTCAAAGGTCTTTAAATGCAAAATATAATTTAATTAATTTAATGCAGGCAGGCTCATTGGTTTGTTGCTTTATACACATATGGATCAGACTGATGTGGTATCTTAAGAAATAATTTGAAGAGCCTCAGAAAGTCCTGGGTTTTATGTGACTTGCTTTATCTGAAGGACAAAAAAGATTTTGTTTTATGGAAAGATTTTGTTTCATACTACGTTCAGTGGTCTGTTTGAAGGCAAACTAACAAGATGCCAAACCCCACAGGTATTCAGGCATAGGAGCTCTTCACCTCCAGGAAATCTCTAAATAAGCATTCAAGATTTCTCAGTTTGCTAAGGGCCATCTGCTACATAAACAAAGCAACATTAAAACCAGACATGGACAACCAACGAGGAGAAAATCCCCATGCAAGTAAAATTGACTGTTGCCATATTAGCATTTTGCTTTCAATTAGTATTGTGATTGTGAAAAAAAAATCCCCCAATTGTCCCCAGTTATGGCACTGTGGTTCAATGCTGAACACAAGTTTTGTTGTTACCAGAGCAGGCAGTAACCTGCTAACAGGAGGTTAGAGAAAGTGAAATTGCTTTTTCCAGCTGTTCAGTACTTGCGACCTAATGAAGAGGCAATGGGATGCTGGATATGTTAATGGGAGACAGAAGGAAACAGAAGTGAGACCTAGGGAAAGTGTCTAAAACTGAGCTGGACTTGTGGAATTCCATCCTGAAAGAAGTATGTGCTTGAACCTGCCACCTGGATAGAGTGTTCTTGGAGAGACAGAGGAACATCAAAAGCTGACTTGTGATGGTTGCAGAAGGTAGAGCTGAAGATAAAATTAGATGTATGTACAGTGGTTAACACAATTCTTTTAACAGTGATTGCTGTAATTTCAACCACACTGAAGTTCTGCCAACACTGGATTAGAAAAATACTTGTACAGGGAGCAAACTTAAATACTTGTACAGGGAACAAACTCTGGAAAGCTTATCCCCGTAGTGACAGTCTTGAAACAGTTTCAACTGGGAAAGAGCTACATTCATTTTTGGGAAGAGTGTCAGAAGTCTAGTGTGCTCATTCTTAGTTTTTATGTTCTTAAATATAGAGCCACAGTCTACAAGTTAGATCAATGTGAGACTGTGTAGACATTACATGATGCCAAGCAATGAGTTCCCAGATATTTATAAATAAACTCTTGGTGCGCTCCCTCTCATCTTTGCTATTATCCCACACACTTGCCCCAGGCTTTCTGTACTATTTATAGAGATGGTAGTAGTAATTCCCTTTTCCTGAATATTATTCTAGAATAAAGTAGATCAATTATGCAGTATAACCCTGGTTAGGTTACAGCTAATAGCTATAGCTGTTAACCTCTCATGTTCATTTTACTTTTGTGGTAGTAATTAATCGTTAAATTGAGTGCAGCAGTAATCCTTGAGATATAAAAATAGAAATAATTTTACAAAGGCATTCCAAAGTGAATTCTTTTATCGATTAATATTATGTAACAGTGTCAATATCTTATGACTGTTAAGAGGTTTCAAAAGTGCAACTAAAACTGTGAGGGTAATGTGTAGAATATCTGCAGACCCTTATGCCTTTATTGTACTTGAATCTTTCAAGACTGTTCTTTGGAAACTAGAAATGAAATAAAGAAGAAGGTAGTCTTTGTGTAAACGGTACAAGAGATCCCATTTTAATAACCCTTGAACAGTTGTTAAGAACACTTAGTTTTGCTAAATGTGTCTACCAGAAGAGACAAAATTGAATAATATGTCCATTTAGAAAGGAGTATTTCAAGTTTCATAATATTAAAGAGATTCACATAAATAGGGGAAGATACATTACTGCTCTAGTGCACTGTGGAAATGTTTTCTCTCACCACTGTGCAGATGTTCTAATATAGTGAGAATATTCTTACCTGCCACTGTTATCATTGTTGATTAAGAATGAATAAACAGTTCAGTGTGAAATGAGACAATAACCCTTCCCTCCTTACTTTCAGTTTGTTATGCAGCTTCCTTGAAAGTAATACTTTAGGGTTTTTTCTTTCTTCTGTCAAGTTTTACAACAGAAGCAGATTCCACAAGAAGTTATTTGGGTTATAAAATCTCTTACTGGATTTCTGTATTGTGAACAAATAATAATCAATTAAGTTTAGCTGTCTGAGTTTGTATATTAGAAAGCATGACAGGGAATTGAAACTGCACCTTAAAATAACAAATACTTTTATATTAGAACAAGAAAGAATTTTAAAGAAAAAAAGTTGAAGGGACAAAGACTAAAATAAAGGTGATTGAAAAAGCTATGACAGTTGTCATGCTGAAGAGAGGACATAACTTTGGTTTTGGTTCTCAGTAGTAATAACAATTGCTTTGTTTCAGTGTGATTTCTCTGGGAAATCACACTGAAACTTCTCTGTTTTTTACTTCCTATGATAGTGTAATTGAAATTTGCAATGGTGACTTTCCTGATGGCTCTGTGTCTTCTCCTGACTGACTGTTGTAGGTGTCATGAAGAGTAAATTGCATATTATTTAGAGTTTAGATATTGATATTAGCAGGTGTGTGGCTCCATGGTGTGTCAATTGAAATGTTCATCCTTAGATTTATTCTGCTGGACTTTGTTGTTAGCTATCTGGAGATTCAGTTTCCCTATAATGACTTATGCTGACTTTGGAAGATATTGCAAATCTGATGATCTCATGATTATTCTTGTTACTGAGAAGAACTGTTCCATTTGCTGTGAAATATATCATGTGGAGCTATACATCCCTGTATCAGTACTTTCTACAAGGCATAAATTATAGGAGGTGGTAGTTTCTTTTATTAGACCATCTGATTTAGTTGGAGAAAATAGACAATCTGAGTGCATTGCAACTCCTCCTTCAGGTCTTTGAGAAAGGTCCTGAATGACAGGTCTGCAAGCCCTAAACATTGCTTGTTTTTTCCACTTGTATCTGTTGATCAATTAAAAGATAACCTGCCTCTTTATACAGCTTACCTTGATTAAACTGCCATGTCTACAATAAACCACAGCTTCATAATTTCAGCCTTTGCCATTCAAGACACATAGCCTTATTTTCTTTGAAGTGCCTGAATTAAAGTTACTTTCAGCCATTTCACTTTGTTCTCCCTTCACATTTTCTCTCTCTGGGTATAGCCAGAAGGGCTGACTCTTCTACCTAAGCTCAAATCAAGTTGTGTTAAAAACCCGAAGAAGCAGTTGAGCCTGTGATTTGCTTTTCAGTTTTTATGCTGTTCCCACCCCTGAGACTTCACTACAGACCTTATTGGTAGCCAAAGTATTTATTTTGTGGCCTGTCATATGTGATGCAAGCAATCTATTTAAAGCTTGGTTTGTGCTCCTCAGTCAAATCACTTTGGCGTCAGGGACACACCACACAGCTTTGCATCCTTGTGAGGGGAATTTTCCTAGAGCAGGTTAGTACTTTCTTCTTTGTGGCATTTGCAGTTTTCTGTCAGTTTGAATGTTCCTCCTACTTTCTGATCCCTGGCTCCTCTCAGACCTCTGCCTACATTCCACTTGTAACTTTGCCACAGGAAGATTTTTTGGGACCAGTGGAAGTGCACACAAGGGATTCAGTATACGGACCAGAAGTTCCCTGGCAGCTGCCCTGTGCATGTGCCATATTTCTCACCTCTTTCTGGTGATTGATCCAAAAGAGAAGAGCCTTTGGATAAGACTCACCATCTCCTCTCAGGGGCTGTGGTCCAGCTGGTAGCTTGGGAGCCTGACTGTGTGGGTTTTTCCCTCTTCCCCTTGGAGAGGGAGCAGCAGTCAAGCAGGAGGCTCGACTGGAAGCCATCACAACCCTCTACTTCCAGCTTCCAGCCATAGAAATTGGCTTCTGCTGGCTTCAGTGGTCTTGCCAAGACCTGACCAAGCTGACTGCAGTGGTTTCTGTGGATGAGCTATGCCAAGGAGTAAGTGGTCGAAAGATCCCTTCTGGCAGTGCATGGGCTGGGGTGTGTGTGTGTGTTTTGAGTTAAAATACATTTTGAAGAAGAACAAGATTTTCTTTTTTTTTTAGACTTTTCCCTTCCTCTAGGAGAGATGGTCATGTGTAAGGAGCCTTATTACAGAATCAGGATTTGTAAGCTTTAGTTAGAAACTTTCTGCCATCGAGCTGTCTAAAGGGGCCCTGGTTGTGCCACCTAACACCTCCCCTTGTGTAGCAGCAAGGTATGCAAATATTTGTGATTCAAATGTGTGTAAAGTGATGAAAACTTAGCAACAGTAGGAGCAGAAATGGGTTGTGGTTCTTGAAATCCTAGATTCTGGGCTTTAACATCATGTATTACTCTTTAACTTAATTTTTAAAAAATAAAGAGTACATGGAGATCTTGCACGAGCCATCATGTAAGAAGGTTTTGTTAGTGGTGGCTTTTTGCAACAACTTAAGCACATTTAGCATTTAAAATTTTTCGCTGCTGCCCCACGAAACTGCAGTTTTTTCTAAGAAAGGATTTTAATGCTAAAATAGTTTTTAAAAAATTGTTTCTGTAGTAACTTTTTACTTTTATTATTGAAACAGTGGCCTGAAACCTTGGAAAATTTTCTGAAACTAGAGATATACAGCAAGCATATGGTAGGTTTCACATTTCTGAGGAGGAAGAAAATACCTTTGAAAAATGTAGAAATATCGATTATAAGGAAGATACGTCTAAGGTGCTAAGTGTGGATAGACTGAGGACTTCTAAGAAACTTAAAATTTACCTTTCTGTGTAATTTTACATCGAATAATTTATGACCTTGTCAAATAATATGCTAATGTTAATGGTAGGCTTTTCATCAATTTTTAAAATGCTTGCTTTTCACATTGAGTGGAGGCAGTTTCTCTAGGACATTTGTATATAATATACATTATTTCTGTCATGGCAAAAACAGAGCTATTGCAACTCCACAGCTCACAAAATCTTCTGACTTTTCCCTCTCATTATATTTGGCACTAACTTTTCTGTTCATGTGATTCCTTAAAAAGCCAGTTGTGAATATTTTAGAGATTGAATTAGTTTTAATTCTGGAGGACCAGTGTCTGTTGGCTATCTGTGCTATGATGGAAGGAAAAACACATACCTGAAGCTCACTTTCAGAAGCTAATTGGCATTGCCAGCAAACCTATGACCTTATCAATATTAGCTTGGACTGAAAACTTTGTATAATAAGGATGTTTTCTGCATGGTGGGAGAATGTAGGGAAATGAGTGGGATGCAAGATGGAAGTGAAGCTGACACACGGATAAGGCTGTCTCCTTTTGCCCTGCAGGTAATGTAGCATGCCTCACGACTTTGCTTACTGCACAAGGTGTTGTCCTTCAGTACTAAATCTGCCAGCTCGGTAAATCCAAACATGTTTAATTATCCTGCTCATTTTTCTGGAATAGTAGAACTGGGAGAAGCACCTGGATCTGTCATGTGCTGCAAGTACATCTGCACAATTACAACTGCAACTGCAGAGGAAACTCCTTTCCACCAGCACTGGGCACTGCTTGCTCACTGGAGTTGGGGGGCATCATTAGGATGTAGGGCTGCATGTAGTCCCAGAAAAGCATGGTCTCTGTTTTGAGGTGGAGTCCTAAATCCTGTTGAAATTCCTGGTATGATCCTATTGTGGTCCAATTGAAATTGGGCTCTTGAGAGAAGTGTTATCATGACTGAGTTTGTGACTGAAGACACAATGTCAAAGGGAAGTGAACTTGAGCCCTTCACCTATTGGTAGTAGTGGCTGAACTGGCAATAAAATAAAATAGCTGTTCAGGTTTTAGTTGCACTTAAGACAAAAGTTACTGGTCTCTGTTCATGTGTGGTTCTTAAAATTATCCTTCACTGAGATACTGGGGAGTGAAATAATAAACCAAAGGCAGTCTGTAGCTAGATTCAGTTGTCCACTAATTTTGCTTTTATTTTTATTCCTCTTCAAAACCTTTCTCTAGTTCAGCAGAAATCTCTGAGCAGTTCTTTCAAATCTTCACACCTTTCTCATAAATTAGGAATTTACCATTGCAGTAATTTTTTATGTTCTGAACTGTCCCAGAGCCATCATGAAATGACGACTGTCTCAGGCCCAATTTCATGGCCTCCAGGATGGAGAGGTGACAGGGTCATGGACAATTGACATAGACTGTGACACAAAGAGTTTTAGACAGAACTCATGGCAGCTTTCCATCCTTAGGATGCCTCATATACCCTGCTAGTATTCTTATTCTTCATACAGAGATAAAGCATTTTCATATTTCTGACTACTTGAATTTGAAATATTTAGAAGAGGTGTCATCGGGGACAGAGGCATTATTGTATATTTGTGCAAGAAATTTATAATAATTCTTCCTATTTGAAATCCTGATCATAGTAGTCTTGTAGTGAAGTTCTGCTTTATTACTGACTTCACTGAGAACAGAGATTAGATGCTGGGAAGCAAGAACATGGATTAGTCTTCTAACAGTATATTGCTCAGGGTTTGTTCTTCAGGTGCTCTATCTGCCTCAGGAAATGAGAGATGAATGAGGTAAAGCTCCATTGCAGCAGTGCTAGTTATGTACTGATATAATTGTTCTCTGTAGATGGCTGAAAAGAGATGCTTGAAACCACATCTGAACAAAAAAAAAAAAAGTCTTGTCATGTGAGATGGGACATAAAACTGTTTTGGTTTCCATTTTCTTTAGAGATAAATGTTTGGATTAAATGGAAGTGAGCAAGAACATTATATTTTGTCTGGGTGGCCCAACTGAAACACAGTTTTCATTGAGGAAAATCTGTGCAGGTAACAGACATGTATAAATATTGATGAGATTTAAAAAACCCAATGGAACTAGAAAATTATTAAAATTATTAATCAATACAGATTTTCCTTTGCACTGAGACACATGGTAATGTTCCTTAGTTTGCCTCAGTACCTTCCTTCTTATATCACAAGCTTTACATGTCCACATCATTTCACAGCAACAGCAGTTACTCATCATCATCATTATTATTATTGTTATTAATATTATTACAGCTCTAGGCATGCTGAGAAGATCCAAATAACTTGCCCAGTGTCATAAAGACTGTGCTAAAACTGCAGCTAAGAAAAGAATTGTAACATTTTTGTTTCAAGGTCCTACAAAATCTTCTCTGACTTTCCTGAAAGAAAAATTTCTCTAACTATTACTTAAGACAGCATAATAGTTTTCCTCCTGGATCGTTTGGTACACAATGTTATGCATTCCTTTCCTGCTGCTCCATGTTGTATTCTTTACAGGACTTGAGTCTTGCATGCTTTGCAAATGTAATATTGCAGTACTGCAGGCAGCTCCCTTGTACAGCAGCCAGCAAATCTCTCTTCTACTGAATATTATATGAAAATAATTCAGGCCAGTCTTCTTGTTTGGCCTGCTGGTTTTGTATGCAGACATCAAGTATTAAAACGGAAGCTGGAAAATTGTAGTACAGTCTGGCAGGACTATTCCATGTGTTTTTGGAATGTGCTTTTGCAACCTGCATTGCCTAATCACATCATATGTTATATAATATATTGTTGAGACGTAGATTCAAAATCAGATGATACTGTGTTTAAAATAAAAAAATGTGTTTCCTATTGACTTGTGGAAATTTCCATATAAAGCAAGCCAGTGCTTTTTTATGATGGTTTTGCATTGAGATTTTCAGCTTGTCCTTGTGTTTAAGAAGTATGAAATAATTCACAGTCTGAGTACTTTGTGAAGGAATCCCCAGGCCCTAAATACATCTTAGGCAAGATTTTGCTTCAAGCCTTGGCCTACAATGCCTGTGCTTTGTGTTTCTTGAGGTATATTCATGTGAAAATACTTGTCTCCTTATATAATGGTACATGAATCAAAGGTGAACTTTGCAAGGAAAGAATATGGAAAGATTGAATTTTTTTGTTCTTTGATTTTATTTCTTTGCAAGGTACTTCCCTATATGTTGTAAGAGATTATTTTACAAAAAAATAACACTGGTAAGATTCTTTTAAAAATCAGGTTATTCTTTCCTTGTTTTGCTGTTGGTAAGTGGCTTGAGAGAGAAAAATATTTAGAAGACACTTGGAGAAATCTTTATGCAAAAGACAAGATGTAGGCTGCTGATTGCTAGGCATGTGATATAAATAAGCTTTAAGTGAAATAAATATGTGAAGCCCCATTAAAGTTGAAGATATTATCTAGAGAGTTTGAAAGTGATTTAAGGAGTAGTCCTCTCTCATCTCTAGGTACTTGTAATATGAGAGGATGAAATACTTAATGTTCTAAAAAAATAAGGAGGGGCAAAACATTCCTCTCTTTTTAAAAAATCTTCCTTTTCCATGTTCCTATCTGTCTCTCTGTGTATTCACAGTATCTTTCCACAATATTAATATAATAGGTCACCTTTAGTGTCAAAGAAAACAGTGAGCAAGTTATTTCAAATACATGTTTAAAGGTTGAATTCAGTGAAGTCAGTTATCATTAAAATACGTGTGATTAGCCCCCAAAATATCAAAATGAGACAGACCTACCAAACATCAGCATATTATCAGAAAGATGCCTAGCCTTCCATGTCCACTGCCCATTTCTTTGATGCTTACAGTTTTTATTCTAGCTTGGTAGGCAGTCTAAGTATGTGAATTTCTTCCAACATTCATGTAATCAAATAGAATTAATTTTTACTCAATTTTTTCTGATGGAATTCTTCTAAAAAGTTGTAGTCTGGTGATTTTCTGAAGGACCCTAATATTCTGAAATAGAGTGAATTCTTTTCTTCAACTGTTCCTTAGTGAGTGTCTCTCCAATACCTGGCATTCAGGATGCTTGCCCTTAGTTATTTAAGTTTTTCAAAGAAAAACAGCACCCTACAGCTGTATTCCCGAGAAATTGCCATGGAAATCAAAAATAGCATCCCGAGGAATAACACTGAGGAACAGTGTTCCTCTGAGCAAACTGCATCCATCTCAACTAACTGCAGCTCTGCCAGAATTTTGCCTTTCAAGAAGAGTAATCAGATACTCTGCTGGGTCACATCATGCGAATGTTGATGTTTTAGTCACAAGAGAATGTAATTTTTTCTTTTATTAATGGTCTGCTTTAGTATGTGCTTGTAGAATAAGATTTTTTCATTCCATATTTTAAGCTTTGACAAAAATAAAACTGAGTGTGTGAGGTCATATTTGGAACTCTAGAAAACATGCTTAAACCCAAACTGTATTTTCTCAAATGTGCTACCATTTCAGCTATGAGTTGAACAACAACAATATGTTCTGAAGCCTGTAAGTTATTATTGTTATACGTGTGTATCTGCTACAAACATGCTCCATACCATATACCAATAAGTATTAAAGTATTTGTTTGCTATTTAAAATAGGTGAACAGCACAAAATCCCCTTATATCTTGGTCATTTAAAGAAATTTTTCTTATATTTCTTATAACCCTGATCCATTATGAGGGGGACTTCCTACCCTTTCAAATGACCTTTTATCAGGGTGTTTTGTCCTGCAATCACTGCTTCGGCCTCTTAAGTGGCAGAGCACATTTAAATAATTTACTGTCAACTGAAAGACATTTGCAGAAGTATCAAAAGACATATTTCAGTTATTATTTCCCCACTGTTGTTAATTACAACTTTTCCACGTAGTTCCTAATTCACTGTAACACAAAATACAAAGGGTTTGTTTAAGCTTTTGCTGAAGTAATTAGGGTGAATGTTTTTTGTTTAATATTGCATAGAGCAGATGATATTTGTACACTGGAAGCCACGTCTCAGCTCAGACCTTACAAACAGCAGATTAGATGTGTTCACAGTGTTCCTTTAATTGTAGCCTTTGTTATGTCTCAGTAAGTAGCTGAGAACTGGACTAGGAAAAAATCAGGGAGTCCTATTATACTACACTGCTGTAGAATTTCACCCACCTTTGAATTTTATTTTCAAAGATTTGTGTGCTAGATTGCTCTTTACCTAGTACTGGTAGCTGTTGGACTTCTTTTTTCTTTCTTGAGGATCATTCTTTTTATATTCATCTCTCTGAACACAGTGCCTGCAAATTATATAATATTCTTAATCTGCATCCTTGTCTCTTCTCTGGAGAAATATTTTCTGTATATTAGTGTTACATTCAATAGTAAGACTTGTTATGTTTTTAAGAAATACCTCCTAGTGCCAAGAAAAATGAATCTAGATGGTGTTTCTTAGTGTCTCAATAATTTTTAAGCATAAAGACTCTAAATTAGGGGTTATTAGGAAGCTCTAACTTTGTTCCTTTGTTTTTGCTTGAAAATGAGCAGTGTGGTGTATTAACTGAATTTTTGCTTTACCACGAGCCTCCTGTTTGAAGTATTCTGAGGAGGGACCAGTGCTGTGAAACTGACCTCAATTCAATTATCTTGACTTATAAAAACAGAGAAAATTATCACCATCTTTTAACAGATTGTTAATAATGAGCTGGTACAATATTACAAACCTACCTAGTCTACAGTTAAAACACAATTAGTTGTCCTTGAGTTTCCAGTGCTCTGGCTCTTTATTCTCTTTCATGGCTGGTAGGATTTTGGGAGATTCTCCATGTTCAGCACATCATTTGTACAAAACTTTAACTTCTTATCAATACAACCATAGCTTGCGCTGTAACTGGAGATTTATCCTAGGTCACTCTCTTGTCCCCACCCAAAAAATTCTGTGGGGTTTCTGACAGATATACAGTGGCAGGTTTAAATTAGATGTCTGAAATGGTTATTGCTATTGGCTGCCTACACTGCCTCTCTGACAGACGTTGCTGTCTCAAGGCTGGCATGACTGATCTGCTTGTCAAGCACAGCAGTTTCCAGTCCAGCATATTAAGATGAACCGCAGACAGAAATCATGCCCAGAACAGCCGTAGGCATGAGGTAATGTGTCAGGCTTTTGGGGTGTGGTTTGTAGATCAAGTGCTTCTTGGATCTCAGATGCAAAGCACATTTTGTCAGAAAAGCCCATCAGTGGTACCCCAAGCCCAGGCCACAGCTGGATGTGCGCCTGCAGGTGGGCACTGCTCAGGTGTGTTGGTACAGTGCTCACCAGGTGGCCACTAGACTGATCTCCTTTTGCAAAACTGTGTTCAGGAAGGGATTAGCATTGTTAACTTCTCAAAGCCAGCCTCCTTAGTTTCTCTGTCTCTTCCCAGAGGAATGGCTGCACATGGGTGTGAACCACAGCTGATGTTGGGGGAAGGCTGTGCTGTGCCCTACCCAGCTGTCACTGGACAGCAGTGACAGCCAAAAGCACTCACTATGGGGACATGGTGCTCCAGCTTGTTTTTGTTTTTGTTGGTTATCACATGCAATGTAGTCGTGGCCTGAACTTGTAAACTAGAGGCTCTGTTTATATTCATGTTTTGCATTGTGTTAGGCCTACTTATTAGGTACTTTTCCACTTGAACACTCAGTGTATCTGCAAAGTTGAGTGTGGATTGGGGGAGGGAAGTAATTTGCTTTGGTTTTCTCTACCATAAAGTTACCCAGGATAATGCATGGTTCAAGGATAGACTCAGCACCATCATGTTAATAGTATGCTCACGTTCACAGCCTGAAATGCACTGTCCTAAATGCATTGTCCACTTTTAAATGGTACTGCTGCAAGAACAGAAAGATCTAAGTGGTAGAGATTTCTTTAGGATGCCTGTATTAGTGTTTTCTGCACGTCTGCTTTGTGAGCACTTTGGCCATGGACATAGTTAAATTATCTTCTTTAAATACCTGCTACATGGCCAAATATGTTGCTGAAACAAAACCACATAATTGTAGTTTGAAATAATCTTTACTGAAACTATGCTGCTCAGGTTGCTAAATGAGGCATTCTCAACACATAAAATACTGGCTCTGTGTTCACATTTCTTCTTTGTGTCTGTCTGTCTCATGCACTTGATGTTGGGAGTACTTTTGGGCAGAAGAGGAGCACCTGGTGGTTTTAGTAATGGCTGAACTTGGCAGTAGCTGGAAGGGAAGTGAAAATCTTGTGTGGGAGTGAGGGGGAGCAGAGCTCACCTCCTTTCCCACCCAGTTAATCTGCCTCTTCCCCTGCTATCTCAGTATGGCTTATGCTGTTGTTCTGCCAGGGGTATTGCTGGAGCCTCACAGTGTCTGTGCCTTTTAGTTATTTGGGAGTGCTGCCAGAGACTCCCCTGATGCAACAATGGGAAGATAACTGGCTTTTTCTTTCTTTTTTTTTTTTTTTAACTGTTTTTATTTCCATAAAAGCAGAAACATAATTTCTTAGGACATAGAAGAGGCACTTCTGTAGGCTGGGGGGGTTCTTCCAGCTCAGCATCACAGATTTGCTGCATGCAGTGACATAGGAAGGATTCTCCAAAGCATTTATAATGGGAAATACTAGGCAAACCAAATGACTACCAGCTCCACTATATGGAAATGCATATATGTGTGAGTCTGTATATATTTGCAGAGCAATACATGCCTGAGAGGAAGTGTTCATGGCAACTAGCAAAAAGGAAGAATTGAAGAAAGGTAGAAAGGAATTATTTTGTTTATTTTGTTTAAAAGGCTTAACCAAAAACCCCCAGCCTTCTGGGAAAGATACTAAGGTGAACAGAATGTGTGACTCATTTTTTAGATAGAGATGAATAAGGAAGGAAGAGTTTAGTAACAATTGATACAAGACAGTACTAGTTTGTAAAAAACTTTGTCTATGTTGTATGGTGCAAACCACTGAGAGCAATCTGTTTCCTTGTAATCTAGCTATTATTTTATTAATATTTTTATGTGAATACTGAGGCACAGTGAACTGAATTAGATACTTCTTAGATAGTTGGACTTCAGGTCCAACTTTTAAAGTACAAAATCTAACAGTGACAAGGTATTTACTGCAGGAACACACAAATCTTTGCAGGTGTGGATCAGAGAACATGATCCAGATGATAACAGACTGTTCATTACTCACATTATTGTGCATTGCACAATTCAAATGCCATTGAGAAATGAAAGAAGAATGCTGTTGTCCATTGAAATCTGGAACTCCTGTTACAGTGGAAACTCCATAACTGTCCTGCATCTTGGCACACAGTAAATACAATAATTTCTCTTGTGTTATCTGCACATTGTGCTCAGGAAGACACATGAAAAGAAGTACTATCGTCGGTATTAGGTTGACATCGGAACAGCCACTGAAGCACAGTATACTCCTGCCTGCATTATACATTGCTTTTATGAAAAGTCCAGTTCTCAGGTCTGTTCTCAGACCCTTCCTTGATTCAGTACCATTACACCATTTCAGTTGAGAATGGTATTTGTTCTGTACTTTAGTACCTCCTAGGAGAGGTAACTTAAAACAGTGCCTGCCCTACGAAGTCACAGTCTTAATCTGAAGTAATTTAACTACAGAAAACATAAAGACAGCACTTTTCCCCACCAATCAACTCATATTCCCCTACTCCAGGTGTTGCAGTAATTGTTGTGTGTCTCCATCTGGGCCTGTCTTTAGGACCGCAGTCAAAACTTAGCAAGGCATCTGTAAAGGGACATGGTTTAGTCTGTGTTTTCCTGGATTCAAAGGTTATGAAGTTGCCTGCTAAAATGGTCTTACCCTGAGCTGTTTGTTAAGCAAACAATATTCCAAACAAAAAACAAGAAGCCGCTGCAGTAATGTGATTTTTAAATTTTGTATTCCTCTACATATGCAGTACTCTACAAACCTGCTAAGTGGCACTGCTTGTGATTATTAAAGATTTCTTAAGATGAACACCAACTAAGATAATCTTAAAATATTTACCATAATTCAAGAATTCTTTGAATTATGATTAAGGAGAATGAGATGCTAAGAAAATCTCATTTGCACATACCCTTCTTACATGCACTTGCCCATGATAACATTTCGCTTGACAAGAATTAAAAGGTACATGCTTAATGTATCTTTAATCGTCTCCTCATGTAATTTCTCAACTCAAAATGAGAGTGTCATCAGTTGAGTCACCCGTGCTCTTTCCCCCCTTCCCCATACTTGACTTGGAGAAAAGTTGCTGTGCCAGGGAGCACCAGGCACACACTGCTGGAAGGATGTTTCTGCAGAAGCTTTGTGGCTGGAGAGGGTGTCAGGGTGCTTTAGTGGGGTTTAAAGGATCTTCATGTGAATGAGAAGGAAACACCGTTCTCAACTTTTGTTGAGAAGTCTTGGCACTTTAATTTTCTGCGGGCATAAGCTGGCAGAACATTGCTAGGTCAGGAAAAACAAGTGGGTAGAAGGACTGAAAATGGAAACCCGTATTTATACTTGCTGTTTTATGGGAAGGTAAGTGATAAAAAGAACAAATAATTTATGGAGGTGGCAATAGAAGAGGCTTTTCTTTGTTGGCTTTCTCGGTGCTGGCAGAACTGGCAATTTGGAGGAGCCTGACAATCTTTGAGATCAGCATGGAGAGGCTTGTCCATTAGTGATGGGTGCTATGATGGGAACTGTTGTCTTGTTCCTGGGGGGACATGCTCAGGGTTGCTGCTAGTTCCCAGTGTGAAGCTGTGGAGATTTGCTGAGTGGGCAGGATGGTGGCTCAGTGACAGTAAGTCTCCTGAATTTAGTTTTCAGTGTTGATGAAAACTCTTCTATTAATGCCCCAATAGCCCTCGGACGAGATTTTTCTCTTTATTTTCACACCAGAGAAAGGTATATATGGTGAAGAAAGTTCACAGGTAAAAACTAAACTCACTGACCAATCTCAAAATAAAGGAGCTCTTTTGGTTGCCCCCACAATGTCTGGGTAATTTCATTCAGGCTCTTAATTAAATTAAGCTTGGTGAAATGTCCTAATGCCCTGGACTGGTGGACTGAGCAGCGGATTTCACTACCTGAGTGCAAGAATATTGTGTTTGCTTCCTTTAGCTACTGACATAAATAGTAACTCGTTAAAGGGCATAGCTCCAGGCTTTGCCTTAAGAAGTAGATGAAAAGATAATTACTGGATAAGCAAGCGAGCATGGGGGGCTGCAGGAGCAAATGCTGGTTGCACAGCAGTAACAATCTTCTTTCAATCAGCCTGGTTTTAAGGCCGTAATCTCCCCTGGGCAGAGAAGGTCTCTGTCTCCACGTGGCGTGGCTCCGGGAGCAGCCTGGTGTCTTGGTCCTGAGTGAGGCTGTGGGCACTGAGGACAGGCCCCTGGCTGTGGCTCACAGCTCTGCTTCTTACCCTGCATAAGCTGATCCGCTTTCATTGCTGTTGATATTCTGCTTGGCATTCTTTTTGTGAAGTGCTTTTTTGTTTTGCAGGGACCTATTTATCCCTCCCTTCCCTGCACCAATGGAGGTTTATTAGATGGTGTGGCAGCCTGCCATCTTCCTTATTAATCAAGCTTTTTCCCAAATAAACATGCTCCTTGTGTGCATGTCTCCTATTTATGATTTACTTCCCATTATAAAGCTACAATCTACAATATTAAAAATAATACACAGACAGATGTTTATGAGAGGCTGAACAGGGTTTTATTGTACTGACTCTGGTATTTGTGGTTTCTATTTCTTTAATCTCTGGTGAAGTGTGGTTCCTCCCACTCTCCCCAATTTACTGCTTCTGCCTCTTATTGTCCTCATAACAGGTGATGATGCCCTTTAAGCATCTTTTCTTTCAGGCTCTCATGTGCTGCAGTATGAACAGGAGTATGAAGGAGTATGATGACATGCTTAAAATGGTGTCTTTATGTAAGAAATTAGAAATAACGCCTTTATTCTGGAGATCCAGATCCACCCACTCTGGAGGCAAAGAGATCCTTACCTTCCATTTACTGGATTTCAGCAGGGTATTTGATCACCCTCTGCTGGCTGAGCTGCCTGGGCAGCTGCCAGTCTGTTGGATTTTGGGAGAGTGCCTTTCCTCTCTGGTGAAGTCCCAGCCATCACTTAGGATTTCATTTTGTGCATTTGAGCTATGCTACTACAGTTTAGTCCCAACAGTTGGAAATCACTGGCTGCATGTATAGTTTTTTGGTTTTTATTAGAATGGATGGAAGAGAATTCTGCCTCTGGGTCAGATAATCATCTCAGACCCGTTAAATAAGCAGCTGTGACATGCATCATAACAGTGACCTAAACCACCATATTTTTTCAATATGACACTTTGTTGCTTTTTTGCCTTGGCCCGTGGTTGGGCTTACATTAGAAAAACAAACAGCACTTAGCTATAATTAAAAATGCCCTACGGTAAGTGGGATGACAAAACAACGGGAATGCTGTTCATATGGATGAAGTCAAGTGTAAATGAAGTCTAAAAGAATTAAGTTGAATGCGAGGATAAAATTATCTTGTTGGCTAGGCACAGAAAGTATAAAATAAGCCTACCCAATACCTCAGACCTTGCATCTCACAGTAAAAAATCTGATCAGGGTAGTTTTTTTGCATCACGAGGCAAATCCATCTTTTGCTGTAGCAACAGAAACATAACTTTCAATTAACTATTTGAAACTATTTGAAATGCAGTCATATATTAATTGGTAATTGTGGAGAGTTTTATGCATACAAGCATCTACCTTGAACATGTGTGCAATATACTTATTTATACTACTTGCATTCAGTTTCTAAAAATAGCAAGTGTTCTTAATAGCATTCTTAGTACTCCTTTTTGTTCAAGATAGTCAAGTTCTTCCTGGAAGTGTATTTATTAAAGTTTTTATGTTGAAGAATCTCTGTATCATAGAATTTTTTTTTTAAAATTATGCTCCAGACATAATTATGAACATAGTAAGACATAATTATAAGAAGGGTTGATATTTTTCAACCTCCAGTAGCTGTCATCTTGCTTCAGGTTTAGCTCTCGTTGGAGCCTTGCTGACCAACCGACTGATGTTTCACTAATTGCCACTTGAAAATGAAAGGGGAAACTGTCTAGCTTTGAAATATTATTCATGAAAGAAGGATCCTGCTGGCTTGTTTTCAGAACAGGATCTTTTCCCCCTGTCTTGTCTAGACAGGCCAAGTACAAGACTTTGTGCTGAAAAGGGTTCTCTGGTGTGTCATTAGGCACATTGGTTTGGCCTGGACTGGTCTGGTTTCCCTGGTCAGAGTGTTTTGAGGTCACTCCTTGTGACCTCAAAATCAGGTATTTTGGAGCAGACCTCTGCAGATTTATTTCAGTTTGACTATACTCTAATACTTGCTTTCTACTACCTCCATCAATGGTTCTTCTCTGGTTTTAGTAAAAGCACATACTGTTTAAATGCATTCACTGAGCAAACTAACTTAAGGTGATGCCTTTTTCCTGGTGTTAGGAAAATGAAACTAGACACTGTTAAGAGGGTTGGGGTCTTTACCTCAGTATTTTAATCAGGATCCTGTTTGATGCATCCACTTCACCCAGGTGACAGCGTGGCAAAATGTACACCCATCAATCACACACACCAGTTATAGACCTTACACATTAGCATATCTAACAAGAGAGCCAAATAATGGGGCTGTTTACAGAATCCTCCTGTCAGGAGACCTTGGGTTCCTGAGATAGTAGGAAAGTTTGGTCTCCCTGGCTCTGCAGTTCTGGGGTGTTCAGTCTCAGGCCTGCAGAACACTTACAAAACACTAAGCACTAAACTAAGTAAAAGGTTGCAACTATGCATACTGCTAATACTTGTGGATACAGAGAGCAGTGTAAAAGGTATATAAAAGAAAAGACAAAATTCATTCCGGCATCAAAGGTACTGGATTTTCGTTCACAAGTTGCAAATACAAGACCCTAAGTATATTCTATATTCAGAAGTATTTGTATTTTCATTGAGTAATCTGTTTTACTAATTTATCCTATTCCTGCAACACATTTTTTCCTAGGAATATTTCTTTCAGACTTCAAGAGAATGTGATTATGCAGGCTAAGTTTGGCAATTTTGTGTCCTCTATTAGATAGTACATTTTGTTTGATTTCGATGTTACTTTTGCACATGCATGAGTGAGAAAAAGATGAAGCTTCAGTACTATGCAGGCACTGCTCAGCACTAACCAAAACATCAATGTGACATCAACACTGTCCTACAATGCTGTCCAACCCTGGCTATTTGGATCAAAAATCCAAACAGCCACCACAGGGTCTGTTGTGAAGAGAACTCCATCCCAGCCAGGCCAAGTAGAGGATGGCTGCTTCCTTGGCAAATGGATTTGGTGGGAGATAGAAGGTGACATGATTTTTGACAACAGGCCCCATTTTCAAATCAGACAGAATTCCCATGGTATTGTGAGCAGCCTTCCAGTCAGTGTGGGCACATCAAAAAGGGGACAAGAGGCCTGATGACTTTTTTTTTCAATGCACCTTCACAATGGTGATCTTTACACGTGTGAGGGAATGAGGAAGTAGCCATAATATTTTACAAGAAAAGTTGATTCAGTCTGCTTTTGATTCCAAATTTCAATGTAGTCTGTTATCTCTCACACTCCCTCCCTCCCCACCCCAAATCACAAATTCTTTCTCCTGGTGAGACCTCTTATGATAATGTTAGTTAAACCCCAGAATTTTAAGACTTTAATACAGCCAAGAAAACTGTAATGCTTCGTCTGGTCTTTTTGTGAAGACTGTATAATCTGGTGGCAAACAGACACCTCGAATTCTTATCTTTAACTGCTTTGGACTTGACATCTTGCTTGAGCATTTTATATCAGCCATGGGGGAAGCATGGAAATCATTACATTAGGACTCAGCATAAAGACACAGGAAAGCAGTAATAGTTAGCCAAAGGAGCATGCCACATATTCTAACGGCAAGCAATATGGTGATTGATTCTCTCTAATAGAAGCACTATACCACTCTAATTTAACCCTGCATTATATTCTTCACTTAAGATACTTGGAAAGTTTGGATCCTTTCGAGGCGACTTTTCTAGCCTTCCAAGACAGCTTTGTTCATTTCTTGTTCCAGTTTCTTCCCAAAATTGCAGAAGTGAGTCTCAAAGCATTGTAATTATCAGATTGCTACCATTGAGTGGGTCTTTTAAGTCTCCATTCCAAAAGTAGTTGTTAAGGACCTTTTCAGTTCCATGGCTTTCAAAAGCTTACTTCATTTGGTTATGATTTTTTTATGGTATATTCTCAAAAAGAATCTAAGTCCTTCAAGGCCTTTTCAGTTCTTTATTATAGCAGAGAAGAACAGAGCAACAAACAAGAAAATAATTTGTTTGTACAGTATTTTATTCTACAATTTTAATAGATCAAGGACTGCAGGGTTTGACTGAAAAAGCATGCATTTGAGGACCTCATTTAGGCAAATACTAATTTTTAAGTGCACTTTCACCAAGTGAAATAGATCAGGTTGTTTATCCCACAGGAAATGCTTGTTTTCCTTGCATTTCATACCTTCTATTTATATTCCTAAGTAACATTTTATATGTTACACATATTTATGCATACAATTTTTTATTGCAGCAGGTTCTTGCTGGTATGTGCGCCAAAATATCATTAATACTCTTGAAAAGTGTTCAGAACGAAGTCTGAAAATTGCTTTTATCGACAAAGCAAATGAAAAATGAAAATGAATTTGCTCCTTTTCTCAATTTCTTTTTCCTCTCCTTTGCTATTACCACGCTTGCATTATGCAACAGACACATGTGAGTAAGTGTCACACCTTGGTGACTTATTTAGGGACTTTTTAGAACTGGAGATCCTGTTGTCTCAGTTCAGACTAAGTAAAGATTAAAGCAAAGTCTTTTGTTGATACTGCTGAAGATGAACAAATTCTCTCTCTTTGCTGGGAAGGACCAGAAATCATCTCTCTGAAGCAGAATCAGCCAACCCATACTGCAGTCTTAGAGAAGCCCAGGGTTCAGTGATAACTCCTTTAATAAACTATTTGTGAGTGTTTCTAATTCTGTCTGCTTTGCCTCTGCTTGTGAATGACAATCACCAGAATTTGTCAACATGCTGTAGTGCAATCATTAAATTTTAATTTGTGTAGATATGATGTGTTCTCTGTTCTATATGTGTATTTTACTTTGAAACAAGCCTAGTGAGAAAGCTTTTTATAATTGTGTGTATACTTTTGTGAACATTTCATATTTACATCTCCAGTACTTGCTGTAGAGTATACTTGGTCTCATAGGAATTGTTCTCAGGACAGAATCATATTTAGGGGAAACTGTTCTCTTTATTTTTTGGTTAAAAACAAAGTGTAAAAGCTACAGCAGGCTTGCATTTAGCATTCAGACACCTTATAGGCATTTTAGAAGTTTACTAACATTTAAAGAACGCTAGCATGTGGGATTTCAATGTGCAGACACCAAGTGCTCGATTGTAATTAGGTGGGAGACTGGCAAATTGGCTTTGGGAAGGTAGTTAAGGAATAATTGTCTGTGTCTGGACAGAATTGTTCCTGGTTACAAACTATACTGTTGCCTTACAGCTAATGCAAGACTTTTTTTATTGTGGGACAATTATTTTTTTTTTATTAATAGTGTTGTCGTGCCCCAAGTATGCAAGGTGCTGCATAAACATATATGAGAACACAGTGTTTGTCCAAAGTGCACTATCATCAAAATGAACTGCAAAAAATATTGCTTATTATTAAAAAAGGGTAATTATCCCAAGGGGCAAATCTGGTTTACTAGAGGTCTGATTCTGGTGATCAGAAATGTGTCATGTGTGTATTTATACATGCAATGCTATAAGGACAAAACTGTTTGTTTTGGTATTGAAATGCCAAAGACCCATCCACCATTAGAGCATCTACTTGAAAATACTGTCATTTTAGCACTGAAGAAGGATAGGCGTCAATTTTCTCACAAATTTTTGTTTTGGTTTCCTTTTTTGTCTTCCAGAGTGCAAATTCACCTGCGCCAGTGGTAAATGCTTGTATCTTGGTTCACTGATTTGTAACCAACAGAATGACTGTGGGGATAACAGTGATGAAGAGAACTGCCTGCTTGTAACAGAGCATCCACCTCCAGGCATCTTTAGCTGTGAGTATTGGCTCCTTGTGTGCATCCATGTATGCATGTATGTCAAACATGTCTGTTTTCCTCAGAAATCAGTCTGTTTGGAAACTTGGTCTGCAGTATGATATCAAGGGATTATGAGACAGAGAAAGTAAATAATATTTTTCTCTGAACTAGCAGGGATTTCTGACACGCTTTCCCCAGGATTCTAAACATGGAAATTTGTGCTTCTTCAAAGGCAGCTTGTGCTATGGACATTGAGGTTATAATCATTTGGATCATATGTGGCCTCTGAGAAAGCATAATTAAATATTTGTGTTCCAAGGTTTGACAAAATACTCTGTGCTCTATCTGTGTAAGAGTCTTTTTATGCTATTAAGACTATCAAGAAAATTATAAATTTTCTGTGCATCTTTCCTATTAGTTTTATTGGTGCTGAGATCAGCATCATTTGTCAGGTTACTGACCTTTGTAGGTATATATTTAAAATAGCTTTAGTTGCTGTTCTTTGGTGCATAAATATTGCACACATAGTGCCAGAGTTTATCACTAGAACTGCTTTCTTAGTGCTTTGCCCTCAGTGATGTACACTGAAATCAGACTTTGCTGTTGCTTTTTGTTCTGCAATAATTTATTTTTAAGCCACAATTCAGCTTTCTGGATGGGGGATAAATTTTCCAGTAAGGTTTCTTATACACAGGTACAATAGATGTGATGTTATGTTACTTCTGCTTTCCAAATGATCTGGTTCTGCCCATATGGACATCCCTCAGTATTCTATTTCACTTCTGGTTGTGACTATGTGACTTCCTATATCTTAGGAATATCTGTTTTGTTATGTTGTTATTAGTAATTGCATTTACACACAATAGCAATTACATATAATAGCCTGTATCTGTAATTTTTGTAATTAATGCATTGGGCTATAAGCAGGCAGAAGATGAAGTTAGGTGCTGGTTATACACCTGTCTTCTTCTACCCTCTAAGCTCCAAGTGAACATGTTGCTAAATACTATACCCTAAATAATTTAAATCTTGTACTTTGTGGTACCTCTGCAGAGATTTCTGTAAGTTTGGAATAATAATGACCTATGTATTCTTTTAGGCTATTTATTTTATTTTTGTTTTAATTCATTTGATTTTGACTGAGCTCTCTCTCAAGTCCCAGGACAAGACACAGATTTTGGTGATGGGTCCAAATCAAAATGTCACGTTTGCCCATAACCTTGGCTTTTGAGTTGTAAAAGAGTTACACCTTATTAGTAATGCATGCAAAACATGTAAGCATATCTTTAGAGTTCAAATAGAGGATTTTTTTTTTTTTACTGGGATACTGTACAGCTCTTCTCTTAAATAAAGTCAGCACAACTGTTTGTCCAAAAGTGACCCCGAAAACCACAGTGGTAGCAGATGGAGGGAAGGGCTTTGGTGATGAGCAGCAGCTTTGGCATTGCAGGTGGTGGCCTTGCACAGTTGCAGAGTGATGGTGGCACCCTGTGGGTTCCTAGCTGGAGCCTCTTAGGTGGAATTCCCAAACCCTTCTTCATCCTGAGGTCTGACCACAAGGGTGCTGGTGGTTTTGCAGTGCCCCTGGGTGCTGGTGGCAATCATGCAGTAATCAAGCATCATGTTGGCACCTTCTCAAAAGGCCTTTGGACTCTAGAAATTGTTACTTGCTTGATCCAGGATCTGCAAACTTCCTGGTCTTCCCCAAAGTCACATCTGCCCCCTCTGGAGTTGCTGTGGATCATGAAGGCAGGCCGCCAGACCAAATGAAACAAAATGTGTCTCTGAAAAATCTTCAACAAAAGGTTCCCCACTGTGTTAATGGGAATTGCAGTTTGTGTGTTTCATGATCCTGTCTCTGGAAAGTCATGCAAGTTGGCAGAATTTTTCTTACTTTCCAGTGGACTTGGAGAAAGATATTTAGCTTCCTCCTCAAATCAGCCTTTTGCATCTGTGAGGGCTGTTACCACCCATCTGTGGGTGTTAAAGAACCTCCCAACAAACAAAACAAAACCCGTCAAGTTCGCTCATATGAATTAAGTTTCCTTAAATCTATTGGAGTTATTAATTTTCTCTGACTGCTTCTAAAATATGGTATCCAATAGGCCGACTACCTGAGATCTCCCCAGTGCCAAGGGAAGAGGGGTAATTACCAGTGTTATTAAGTCTTTCAAGAATTGAATTTGATGGTTTTGCAACAATATTGGAAATGAGGAGTTTGTAGAGGAAATACTGGATGCATTGCTAGGAGCATTTGGAGGTGTTTAACTTTTTGTTCACCTTGTGGCAATGAAAGCAGTTCATTATTTGTTGCAATTGGGGGTATTGACAGTGACTGTACTTCTTCATTGCAATAAGAACTGAGTGACAAGTGCTCTTAAATAAAGGAGCTTCGGTTTTAAGTAAAAAAAACGCAAATCCCAGTGAAAACAGGATCCTAAGGGTGAAACAAAGAGAAAAAAGATCAAAGCCAGACAGAAAAAATAATACAACCATAAACTGTATTTAAATTATATTTTTCATATTCTGGCTATTAAACAGTTTACTACATGGTAGAAATCAGTGCCAGTTAGTAATAGGATATAACATTATTACAGACACGTCAGTTAGTTGTGTTGGCTTATTCCAGCTTTGAAAAAATGTTTTTAGAATAGTTGCTGAAGTGAGGTCCCCAGGCCTTAGAGGGATGACACGTTGAATTAAGAAATGTGTACATGCTTTTGCTCAATGATTTTAATGGGGATCCCTACCAGAGTACACCAGTGTGTATGCTCTTGAAATGTCTCAGCTGAGCAAGCTGCCCTTCAACACAGAAGTACATACAGTTATTGCTCTCTAGTTACTAACTAGGCACTAATACAGCTCAATAAGAAGAAAATTAATATTAAAAAACCCCACTTCTATATTAAACAGGCTATTTCTTTCTGGTCAGTGTTACATATCAGCTCTGTTCTTGCATCTTCTAGCTTGTGTGCAGTTCTTGAATAGGAAACAAGCTGTTGAAAAGAGCCCCTTTTTAGTTTGTGCTGGTTTACATCCAATCAGGCTATCCTGTTTCTCCCTGGGATGGCCCTTGTCTTTACCTACAGCACATGGTCACTACCACAGTATGCCTTCCAATCCGCTGTTTGTTCAAAGAATCCCTTTGTCATGCTGTATTCAAACCTCCTATTCTCCTGTGATGGAAAAAAGATTCATCTCATTTCAGGGTTATACAGAGTCTGCCCCCAAATAATGTCTAAATAAATAAATTTTCATATGAAAGTTCTGCTTTAGTTTATTTAGACAGTATGTGCCATGGTAGTTGTACCCCATATTTCCCAGCTGCTCAAGCATTTCTCATTTGTATTCTTGCCAGCAGCCAAATCCAGAATGTCTTGTTGGAGCTTTTTGTTCAGTTTAGTTAAGTGGCATGGGCAGTGGCATAGAAAGATTTTTTTTTTGTGGGTCACCTACTCCCTGGATTTCATGATTATTGGAGGTGCTGTCTTACAGTGTTAGAGGACTTCAAATCTCCCAAATTTGGTGTTCCTCTCTCCTTGCCATTCTTATATGGCTCCAGTGTGCTAACTGTTAATTCAGTCTTTCAAATAATAGAACGATTGGGGTTGGAACAGACCTTAAAGATCATATAGTTCCAACCATCCTGCTGTGGTCAGGGACACCTTCTCCTGGAACAGGTTGTTTTAACGCCCCATCTAGCCTGGTCTTGAACACTCCTATGGATGGGGCACCTACCGTTTCTCTGGGCAACCTCTTCCAGTGTCCTACTACTTTCACAGTAAAGGATTTCTTCCTGCTGCATAATCTAAACCTGTTTTCTTTCAGGTTGTTTCCCCTTGTTCTGTCACTACATGCCCTTGGTTGCTACTGAACTCAATGTCTCATGTGTGGAAAGGAAAACAAAATGTGTATCTCTGCAACTCTTTGGTTGTATTAATTTTCCTTTGCTGACTTACAGGTAGGGCTGTCTTATGCTGCTGCATGGGCAATTTACTCTGTATAGCACAGAGAAATTGGAGGACAACTGGGAAAATCCTGGTTTTCTGATTAGAATCTGATTTTAGATGACACAAACTGCAGTCCAGCAAGTTGATCAAAATACATGCTTAGGCATTTCAGCTGAACACGTTAAGGTAACAGCTTGCTTGGTTTACACTGGGATGCAGGTTTGCTGATGCATGTTGAAGCACACCTCCCCTCCTTGGGGAGGACACCCCAATGCAACTGCACCTCTCCCTGCAGGTTGCCTTGTGCATAACCTATGTCAGTGTTCAGTAGGGCTGCTTGTTTTTGTTTTCATCAGCTATAAAGACTTATTGATTGAGATAATGGAGATGACTGTTCTTTTAAGACTACTTGGAGGTCAAGGGTGTATTTAACAGCACAAAGCCGTGATAGGAAAAATGAGGCAAAGAGTAGGATTTTAAACATTGCAGACTTGGCCTTGGCAGCCGCTTGCCACTCCATGTGACCTGGAGAATTTGGACTCCAAAGAACTGAAACAATGTGCCTGCCTCTAGAAGGACACAGTTCATTTGTTTGAGCATTTCCTTTTGTTTCACAACAAACCATCAGCCTGCCTTGTCCTGCTAAAAGTAAATTAGATTCTGAAATGGGAAGTGTAGTCTGTTGTCTGCAGACTGCGGTGTCCAAGTCATGTCCTTTTGAGAAGGGTTGTGGTGGTGGAGATTTCAAGTTTTTTGATTGTTTGGTGGAAAGCAGTACAGGTAGTTGTCTTTACTGTGATCTGTATGTGTTCGTGGGCATATCAAACACAAATATTGACATGCTTGAGAATTTACAGAAGAATAAAATAAGTGAGAACAAATCCTTCTTGTCATGTGCAAATTATGTCTACATCAAATTTCAAGTTGTCAGCATTGATGGAGGTGATGTGTCATGGCTGTTTTGGCATAGAAGAGTTTGCTGTAGGAGTTCATTTTCCTCTGCAAGGTAAAAAAACCCAAACAAATCAAATATATAGCTCTCCCTTTCACCACCCCCACCTACTGCTGTCAGCTCTGAGCTTTGTAGGGATCTGCAGGGGGTTGGAGAATGATTCTGTTTTAAAAACAAAAAGCTCAATCAAAGGAAAATATTTTGTTTAAAGAGACCTTTGGCATCCCCCTCTGACTGTGACACCGAATTTGTGCAGATAAAAACAACCGCTTAGATTTACATTTTGATTGTGCTTCTGCTTTCATGTGTGCCGGGCTGTCCCACTTCAGGTGAAATTTATCCATTTCTTTAAATATTTAGCAGTCTAGCGTTGATGTTAATGAAAGTCTGGCACTGCTATTTTGAGCATTGCAACAATGATAGTAATTTTCAGTGTCAGATTACTGCTTCTCGGAGGAAAAGGGAGATGGGAGGAGGGAAGAGCAGGAAAAAAAAAATGTTTCGGCTCTAATAGAGTTTGTCATCAGCCTGGCTGTGCCAGACAGATGGATCATGAATACTGTCTAGACGCTCTCTGCCTGAGTGGAGCTGTGGTCTCTAAGGACAAGCAGTGAGACGCCGGCTTAAGTGACTGGGGAAAGTCAGGACGTGCTCCCCTCTCAGCAGATAGCGATCCGGGCTGATCCTGCCCGCCGGTGCTGGGAGCCGCTCAATACCGAGCTGGGCTGAAACTCGCCTGTGATGGGCTTTGGGGGGGAAAGGAGAGGGATGTTGTTACGGCACTATTGATTTCAGCTGCATCTGCCCAGGGACTGCGGGGTGATTTAGCTGCGAGTATGGATCTCGGGAGGGGGTGGATTGGGAGAGTCATCATCTGGCCATAAAGCACATGCTTTAAAAAACGACACGGTCACCTATATTCATCAATTGCTTTAGTCACATTATATGCTGGAAAATGCTTACTTACTGGCTTGTGTTTTCCTTATCTGGCCCCTTGTTCAGAAGGATTCATCTGTTTCCCTATCCGGGGCTCCCTGTGTCCCTGGCTGCTAAGATGAGGTTACATGAGGCTGTCTTTGGAAAGGAGAAGCTCTGGTAGCCAGGTGAGACCCATAGCCTAGGGCAGATCTTGTGCTATTTAGTGATCTCTCATGCTGTTACTTGTCCCCTCTCTGTCATTAAGCACAATTAATGATAAGGAAATTTCTAATGTAGATGGAGCGATACGTATTTTTTGACCGGTGGAGTTTTAAGAAAAACTCAATTTGATACCTATGCTAACTTATTTAAAAAGCAGGAGGTTCTCTGGGGTGCAGGTTACAGAATAAACCATAGCACTCTGGATTTCGTTCTGTGAATATGTCACTAAATACTGGACAGCTATTTTTATTTAGAAAATCCAATTGGTTTTCATTCCACTGTGCAGTCTTGTTTCTTGAAGTGGTATAATCTGGTTCTGTGCTTTGTTTGGAAATAATGTCATCTTTGCATATTTTTATTTATTATGGAATGCTAGCAATTAATATGATCTTGAAAATCTGAAAAAGAATCAAAACATTAAAGTGACTTTTGTATATTTTTTTCTTAACATTTTGTATGTATCTTTAAAAATACCGCATTCCCTCGTTTTTAATGCAAATGAAATAGAATCCTGGCCCCATGGATGTTGGAACAAAATTGCAGTGGAATTCACTGATGCTAAAGTTTACCTATTCTTCCTCTGGAGCCTTACACTATGAACTACTTGGCCAAGCCAGACATACACAGCCAATAACAATTGGGAAATGTGCTTGTACAAAATTAGGTGTTTGCATCTGCTTACAAACAGGGCTGAACACAGCTCCCGGTAAGGAATTTCCATTTCACAAAGTTTACAGCTGAACATTAATCATATATTTACTGTTAATGAGAAAAAGAAAGAAAGAAAAAGTCACAATATAGTGCAGATGAAAATATGGGAATCTGTGTAGCTCTGAAATGCTATTTGTTCATTCTCCAAGTATTTAAGTCAGTTGATTCACATTTAATCAAGATCTAGAAAAAATGTTCTTTAGAACTGTTTGTGTTTGCTCTTCATACACATTTCATTCACCCATCCTTCAATTCCTGTTAACTTTTAGGAATCTTCATCCAATACTAAATGTTACTGCTCAGTACGATTATATTGGGTAATCCTTCTGCTTTCTTCTGTTCTCTTTTTTGGCTACTGAATTCTTACAGATGCAAAAGGGAATTTTAAGCACTCAAAGCGTACTGTGTAATAAAATCTTCATTCAAAGATGGATTTTTATATATCTTAGAAAGTTACTAAGCTTTAGGTTGGAAATCTCAGAGCAATACTGCCAAGCACAATGGGACTTACTGTTTTACAGATACACTTGGCTCTTCAAGACACCAGAACTCCTCCTGGACCACTGTGAGACAGGGAAATGACCTCCAACAGACTCTAAGGGCACCTTTTTTACACACTGGTTCTCCACCAGTAGTGCATGGTAGCATAAACATTTCATTAATGTGGGCATAAAACCCAAGTATGAAAACCACAGTGCTGTCTCATACCACAGACAAGATCCTCCCCCTGGAAAGACGAAGGGAATAAACTGTGAGACAGTTATTTTCAGACATTATTTCACATACACCTAGTGCTTGAACTTGAGAAATCATATAGAGTGTAACTCAGCAACTTGTGCTGCTTTTATTTTTAGTCCACAATTGTAAATGCTGTCCATTGCTGCCCTTCCTTGCTACATTTTCATTTGCAGGGGTCACACTGTACTGTGCACTAGACACTGCCTAGCTAAACCTCTGTAAGTTTTAGGTGCAATTCTGAAATCCTGCTGTGTGAGTTTTACAGCCACAGCTTTCCCCATCAGTCATTCAATTCACATTGGTTATTGTTGGTAAATACTCATTAGGAGGAGCACAGCATTTGTACTGTGCTTGCACTTGCCTACTATAAGCCTGGAGGAGCCATCAGGAACTATTCCTTCTGTACAGCATTGGAAGCTTTTCAGGTGCTTAGGCAGTATTGAAAATAACTTATATTTTCATATAGTTTAAAGTGTTTTGTGAAGGTTTAATAAAAAATGTTTAAGAAAACTCTCACAAGAAAGGCACATAGTCAGAGTAGATCACCTTCCTTCTCTAAGAATGCTGCAGACTGTGGTGTTTGGTTGCTTTTCTTTCTGCACATGTGTATCTCACCATTTATCTTCAGAAACTCTTCATCTCCCTGATGAAATGAACCACCTTCATTTTTCTTAAGCAGGCTCATCTTCTATTTCTGCGTTAATGTAACAACTGAGATGAAGGTGAATTGGGAGTTTGCCTGTAAGTTCTGGTATGAATACATGCACACTGAAATATTTATCTGAAGTTTCTGTGTAGATTAACATACAGCATCATGCTCGTGCTCAAAGAAATCCATGCTTTTCAGAGATCTCTACAGAGGTCTTTTTTGTGAGTGAAATGAGCATGTTGCTTTTGTCATTAGTGTGTAGCTATTTTTCTCAGAGTGGAAAGCCTGAGAAACCCTTATGCTTTCCACAGTGCCATGGTTGCCTCTTGTGGTTGCTCCCTCACTTTCTCCTGTGCCAGTGTTTGTGCAGGCACAGGAGCTGGGATGGAGACTAGTCTGGTTCTGATGAACTCTGAGAAACTTCCAGTTTGCTGTGGCCAGCGTAGTTTCTTTGATTCTGTTCTCAGCCCAACTGTGCAACTCTTGTGTCGGCACAAAAGCAGAGGGATGTACAAGTGGCTCTGTTCAGTGGTGGCTTATCCTTGACTGGTTTAAGGTTTCTGTGCCTTAGTCCCTGCCTCTCTGAAGTATATGCTAATAGACCTTTCCTTGAATACAAAAGAGTTTGGGACTTAAGAACTAACATTTACTTTCCCCCTTTTCCTTAATTCTGAAAATCTCATTATTTGTCACTTTTTGTAATAAAAAATGAAACAGAAGAGTAAAGTATCAGAATGGGTCTCTCAGGCCCATTCATGGGCTTGGGTTCCTTTGGACTGAACCCGGGCTAGTACAATCTAATATCCCATTTTGATAGCCAAGTCCAGCTTGGCTTAAGTCATGGGTCTTTTTTGGAATAATGTTAATTAGTTAAATTACTACATAGGATCAGATCTCCTGGGTCAGGTCAAAGGCCCATATAGCTCAGTATCAAATCTAGCACTAGCCAGTTGCAGATGCTAAGTGAAAGAGTAAAATCAAATTAAATAAACAGTTCTGCTTTTCCCACTAAACCTGATTCCTTGGAGGAATGCTGCACTGCTTTGCATGAAGAGCATGGGGTTCGTGTCCTCTGGAGAGAATTTAGCATTTAGAAAGGGCAAGAATTGGGGTAAAGAGAAAACGCCTCATTTCAGAAGTGTGAGAATGAGTGAAGATCCACCAACCCTTCACTAACCAGTAGATGTGTGGGCACTGTTGGCTTCTTCTATATGCAGCACATACTTCTCATGTTAAGGCATTCTGAATGTAGGACACGAGCTAGGAGGTGCTGAATTCATGTCAGCTGGAAAGACTATTTGCCTGGGTCTTTTCACTTACTTTATGAGGACCAGGGAATTTTAATTTCTCTAAGTTTACTGTTTTTCTCTGAGTGATGTTGCGAGTTTTTAAGTCAGGATTTGTGGACTGTGTGACAGCTTTGTATTTAATGATGAACCAAGTTCATCTTGCAGGCTTAAATTTGTCTTGGCTGTTTAAGAAAACAAATGCATTCAGAGAGCCTACTGCACGAAGAAAACACAGTTGTCACCTGTGACTGTGTAGCACACAGGCATCAGATACCGTGGGAGTACACGTGTATCTTGGAGCAGACTTGTGCTTATTTTTGTTTTATATACATGCATGTTGTATGCAAACCTAAGGCAGACTGGTGAATACAGACTGGTTAGAGTTAAGAAAAATACCAGCAACACAGAAATATCTATACTCACTTTCTATGAAAACACGAATAGGTATTTCTATCCTTGTTTAAAAACAACTGTCTTTTAATTACAGGTTAAGGCTTAAAATCAAGACTAAAACAGAATTTCACATTCTATTTAGGCCATAAATGAGACAGTGGAACCGATTCCTTGATACGAGTTACTTGTTAGGAACTAACAGAAAACAGATCAGGACAGCGAGTTGTTGAATCAGTTGTGTTTTGTGTGTGTTAAATGACTTTTCTAACTTAACAATACAGTTTAAGGGGCTAGAGATGTATTGAACACAGCATTGTCCAACTGTACATGATAAGATCACAGGTCTACTTATCTTTCCAGCAGCATTGCTACACTGATAGCTTCTTCCTTCCTTCTCAGTTTTCTCCTTCTTCTTTCCTTCTGTTCAGTATCACTATGTGATAGTTTCATGAAAGCAAGACGCATGAAGGATCTGGGGGGGGTAGAGATAATAGTGACGTGTTATGTGAATACTGAGTCTGACACCTAGTAGCACCTTGATAGAAATAGAAAGCTGTGATCACAGTATTAAAATATGCTAACAAGCTGAAGGAGCTAATGGGCTTAATTTTTACAGTGCAGATGTTCATCCAGCACTTGTGCTGAATGCAATAACAAACGTGTGGGGGCTGATGGTGATGTTATTGTCTTCTTGGCAGCACAGTCCTTCCTTTCTTTGATATTTTACTAGGAGTTAGAATGTTCTTTTTCGTGGTCTAAAATAACAAATATATAAACAAATTGGTATGACTAAGGCTGGTTAGGCTAGGGCCATCCTTATTCAAATAGGAGGCTCTGCAAGAATAGGTGTACTCCTGTGTTTGGTGATGGAGATTGGTGTTCTAGTTCGTGGATAGTTCATTCTCCACATCTCCTACTAAATTTCAGATAGTTTTAATGTTGGTTTCAAAACTGAGCTCATCTGGTCAGAATAAGCATTTGCTTTGAGAAACTGTAGAAACTGAAGAAACTGCAGCCACAGTCTGATATAAAGCTCAGCTCCCTGTCATTCCCAAGAAGAGTCAATAGTCTCCTGGAGAATGGTCACAGTGGCCTGTATTCCACCCCAGTGCCTCAGCCTCACCACCCACCTCCTGGCATTTCACATGGTCACGCTCTTCCTTTGTGTGCAGTGCTTTGCAGCTCATGCCTAGAATGTTACTGCTGTCTTGTGGAACCTTTCAGCTCTTTCAATAGAAAATGATCTTACTTCCAGCAGATTTGGATATTCCTGAAAAAATCACCTTTTGTACCAGTCAGAGATTTGCTAGACATTGAAGGGGATCATTATGTTTCAAGCCTCTCCTTTTTTTTTTCCCTCTCCTTGAGAAAGGTGCTGGTTTGCTTGTTTTAATTACAATCCAGCAGGAAAGGTGCACGTGGCTTTTGTTTGTAACGAGCTGCAGCTCTCAGTGTGAAAACTTGTCACTCTTGATAGGCTATTACAATGTAGATGATCAGTCAACTGGCCCTGAGTGTTCAGGGCTGGTGGTGCTCCTCCAGAAAGTAAATTTGCTGCACTATAAACACAGGTTTCAAACCATGTCCCCTTTTGACAAGCTCTTAGATAATGTGCAAGGAAAATAAATTTCACTGATGTTAGAAAACTAAAGCAAGGACTGAAATGATATGAGGAATGAAAGACTTGTCAAATAGTGAATAGGTCTTGTCACCAGTTCCAAGTTTCCTTGACATCTCTGCCACCAACTTCCTGTGCAATCCTGATGAAATAATTATTTGTTTTCTTTCTTAATTTCCTTATATAAAAAATTGAGATAATGATGTTTATCTACTTTGCAGAAGTAATGAAAGAAGATGAAATTTTTTTGTGGTTGAAAAACATGAAAAGCAATATTGAGCTGCAATAGACTCAGAAAATGGGTATTATATACTGGAAAAAAGTGCAATTAAAAGCTGACAGAGAGAATTAAAAAAAATTGAAAGTCTGTGCTTTGTGTTGTACATTAACATTGACATGTACCATCCCATATTAATATATTTATATCTAATTTTTCAGTTGTATGCCAACAAGGAAATGATATGCTAGATAGTTTCTAAGTAGGTACATAAGAAGTGGGTGCATAATACTCGTTAAAATGTGAGTAGAGACAAAAGCAAAGGAGAGAGTTTCATCAGTCAACTGTAATTCCACAGTTGAAGCAGAATATCCTAAAATGTGGTGAATGTAATGCAATGTAATGATGTTTGGGGGTGTGTTAGTGAAGTTTGAAAAAAGAACTTTGGAAGGATTTAATCAAATGAGGTCAGCAGTCAACAGAATGATGGATGAAATTCAATCTTGATTAATGCAAGTAATTCATACTGGAGGGCAAAGTATTAATACATTTTATTAGGTCTTAATTAATTGTGTAATTTAAGGAAAAGGACCACTATAAAGCCTATGAAAGGCTGAATGAAGACCTCTTTAGAGAATGTAGTTGTGGTCAGATAAAGTATTTTGAGTCAATAAAAATAGGATGTGAAATATTACGATGATGTTACATAAATCAACATTTAGCCTTTATTTAAAATGCTGTGTTGCTGCAACACAGAAACATACTGTGGATGTAGAAAACACAGGAGTAAAGCAGAAAGAAGCTGTGAACAGGACTGGATACGTATAGAGCCCAAAAAGTTTGGATTAATTTGCTTTTGAGTCTAGGTAAAGGGTAGGGAATTAAAAAGGTACACAGAGCTATGGGTGTGGAACAGAGGCGGCTCAGGCACTTAGGCTGGTAAGATTAGAAGATCATTCAGTGCAATTCAAAGCTGATACAAAAGAAATTTTGTCACCCTTTCTGTCTTTAGGCTGTATACCTCATTGCCATGCAATGCTTTTGAGGCCAGGATTTAGCAATATTCAAGGAAAGAATGCCTTTCAACGCCAAGTCCACTTGCTGTCATCTATCCAGAGGTTAATCATTAGGAAATGTATAGGGCTGAAGTTTCAGGCATTCAGTTAATTTCTAGCTACAAAATCAAGTTGAGAGCTTGGGAGGACATTTTCTCATTCTTTTGGAGAACTGAACACCCTTATCCAGGAAGACTGCATGTGGGTTTCTAAGTGTGGTGTGAGACTGAAGTCCACAGTAGGTGGCTGGTTATACTGCTCATGACAGCTGTGATAAAAGCCCTTATGTGTAGTTTCCCTGACTTAAGAAATTAGTGATATTGCATGTAGTAACCCTCTGTCATATCTTATAAAGCAGAAATCTGAATTGTCTTGTGTATCTGTCTTTCATAGAAGGTGGTTATCTAGTGAGGCTGGCACACTGAGTTGCTCAGCAAGTGAAAACTGCGGTATCCCTGCTAGCCTGTGCTGGATTCCCTGTTGCACACCTTGCGGCAGCCCTGGGAGGGGTGTTGAGCACACCTCCAGGAGCACATCAGCGCAGGAGGGCACGCTGATGGGAAGAGTTTACTAGGAATTGCAGTGGAAGCCAGTTTAAGCAAGCAAAGATTGAAATTAAATGTGTTGCAATATGGATTGATGTTTGATTCTTTGAAGTTTCCTACTGCCCTTCTGTCCATTCAACTCATGCAGTTAATAAGTCAGATCCTCAGAAATGTCTGCTACTTTAACATGATGTACTGAGCTCCGTATGTAAATGCCCAACATTAGTGGACAGCCCTTGTAGATTTTCTCTCTTTGTAGGAGGTGGTAACAGTTTCTTTGCCTATTGCAACACGAGCTCTCCATTAATTTGAGAGAGAAATGTGTGTAGGCTGTGAACATGCAGAGTGATGCAGAGAGGTGGGAAACAGATGTGTGGTCACATATGCAGCAGGCAGCTATTACTCAGATATCATCCGCCTGCTAATTAGCGCTGGAATGTTGAATAACGTTGGTGTTTGTGTGATTGCTTGAGTACAGTCCTGCATCTGGTTTTCACACTTGTCTCAATAGCTACACAGTACCATAAGTAACATCCTTCAATTAAAATGGTTTTGAGAGTGATGTATCTAGAACTTGCTTGTTACAACAGATTAATTTCTTGGTGTAGACTGCTGTAAGTATAGGGCCATCAGCTTTCTGTACCCTTGAAGGGCCAGCATTTGGGTAACACTGGAGAGGAAATCTGACTCATCCATTTACTTCCTGTCATGCTAATGAACCCAGTGTGTGCCATCTCAACTTTAAACTACCCCCTTGGTGATTCTCACTGTACCCCTTTTAGTGATGAGTCAGCAAAGAGAAGCCAATTTCTGAGCTGCCATATCTGGGGGAATTACATGATATTACCTGTATGACAAGTGGCTCCTCAGGAAAACTATTGCAATTTATCTTAAGTTTGTGTTTTGCTATATTATCTCTAAGAATTTTGATTCAAAGCATTAGTATTTCCAGTTGTTATACATCCTAAAAAACCTCATGCATGCATGCACACACATGAGCATATGTTCTTAGAACAGGCTTTTGTCTTTTGTCCAGATCCGTGATGCTTTTCAGTCCTGCACATCATTATAGGAACAGGCAGCAGCAGACAGCGCAATTAGTGTTGCCACACCGGGCTTATAAATTATCTACTACTCTGTACTGTGCTGTATTCCAGGTAAAAGGCACATCTGTAGATCAGAAAGAGCAACTCTGAATTTGATGCCAGAACATAAATGCAGAGATGATTTTTGTCTGATCCAGTTTCTGCATTTCTAAAATGTTTCTCACGCTTTCCTGGAACAACTTCTTTCTTTATCCATATGAAAAAGCCTGTGAATTAGAAGAGTGCCTCTAATCTTCCAGGTAACTGGGGAAATAATCCCTCTTTCCCCCCTCCCCTTCTCCCCCTGCTTATCTTCCCTCCCCACAGAATGCTAAAACATTGTTTTTCCTCCCACAGTTGAAAGGTGTATTTTGCAGAATACAGATGAGATATTTGTTGGCTAGCAAAGAATAAAGCGAAACAAGAGACATGTCTTTCAAGTACAAATGGGGCTTTAGAGATCTCTGTTGGAAAGCCTAATTTCTATGTGAGCACAACTGTTACTCCATATTGCCTGGAACACTTCAGTTATATACTTGGCCACACTTTCTGGTATGGATTCTGTAAGGACATCATTTGTCAAGCTAATAATTGTGTATAAAAATGTTTATACACAATAAAATTTGATTTCATAGACCTTTGAATTGCACCCACAGATACAAAATTTTGCACTACTTTTCAATATACTGAACTGGATTAAATAATAATAATAATAATAATAATAATAATAATAATAATAATAATAATAATAATA